>JAOWAR010149767.1:0-11440 GCA_028571005.1 Clathrina lutea
AAGAAGTTCAGGCAAGAGAGGAGCATAATTAGTTCCTATTGGTATGCCTGTGTTTGTTTAAAAATATTGCTACCAATTTGGATAAAAACATTGTCTAAAAGGAAGTTGAGCATGGAAATGGCGTCCTGAGATGAAAGGAGCCAGCTACGACGTTTAGAGTTAGTCCATATTGCATGGAACTGTTGATCTACTGCAATGAATTGCATGCTTAGCCTTCTAAAACTATCATTAATTAGTCGAGAGATTCTTTCTTTTATCTCATTGTGAGGAAGGTTCGTATATAGTGTGCTGAAATCATATGTGTTTAGTGAATGAACTGGTCCTTTTTTGCTAACATCATGTATGAGGTGTGATATATCGTCTGAATTTTTATCAACTAATATGCTTGGATTCATGAGTTGTGATACACTGCATTATAATAATTTTCTTGTCATTGTTTGATTAAGTAGAGGCATGATGTGAGAACTTTAGAATAATGGTTGTGGTACATGAATTAGAGGCAGCTATGAAACGACAACCATAAGGCATTTTGTAAAGTTTGGGTAACCAGTGTAGGTATGGTTGGGAAAGTGACTGTTTTGGAATTTTGATTTCGTATTTAATGCAAACGTTTTCATGGGATTCAATAATTTCATCTGCGGAATCCAAGCAAGGTACATATGTGCCATTCCCAACTGCTCTATCGCTGTCAAGGGTAGCACCAAGTTCCTGACGGATCCTCTCATGATAAAACTGTTTGCATATAAAAACCATATTGTTTCCAGCTTTATCAGCAGTCGTTACAACATAGTGTGTGTGTGTGTGTGTGTGTGTGTGTGTGAGTGTGTGAGTGTGTGTGTGTGTGTGTGTGAGTGTGTGTGTGTGTGTGTGTGTGCACGCGCTCGCTCGTGTGTAGTGCAGCAAGGGTTCCAGGGGTCCTCCCCAGGAAATTTTGAAATCTAAGGTGGTCAGTAAAACCCTTTGCTCAACCATGTCTAAGTTCTGGGCGGCAGACTGGACCAGGTTTTTGTACACATTCGTTTTGTTGGCTCAACTCCACACCTCCTTTTTGCTACTCGTCCTTTTTATTCAGGCTTGATTTTTGGTCAGTTTCTCAACTTTTCTTGTGCATTAATGAAGAAAATCATATCAGTTTGCCATGTCCCCCTTCTGGATTCTCCGGCCTAAGGATCAAATTGGCAGATTCAAATTCCTCATCTGGCTGGGAACATAGACCAGGTTTGCCTAAGGGACGAATATCGATCGGGTTGAAAGCGGCGACTTAGAGAGGATTCAAGGCATAATTCTATGGACCGCTTCATCATGATAAGGAAGGCACAAAAATTCTTTTGACACTGGATTTCACTGTACAACTCGATCTTTGGCCTCCGCCAGCCAGGAATGATCGTGCATTTGCTGGGAAAATCTACTGTTCTAGCTAGTCACACTCAGTATGTTTGAACGCGGAGGGACATACAGTACAGGTGAATAGAATTTTGCATTACGGAAGATCTATGGTTATGTTCCGGGTTCAAGTACGGCATGCGGCGCCATTTTTCTCGGTCTTTGTCTTTTGCTTGTTTTTTTCAAGTCTTGGCTCTCTGCCGCTGTGGTGCGCGCAGAAGGTTTCTTTCTCTGCTCTGCTCGTTTACTCGAAATTATTTCTCACGTGCTCATGTGTGCTGATCATGCATGAGTGGGAGATATAACACTGGTGACGAGGAAAAATGGAAGGGCCTCGCCCAACGTTCGATCTACAGGGAATTCGGCCCACGAGGTATCTCTTCGCTGGGCGGGGTGAAAAAGAGTTTCGAATACTACAGGAGCACCTCACGGAGGTGTCAGTTTTCCCAAGGAGGTGTTTTCAAGGTACACCTCACGGTTAGAAAAACTTGAGGTGTTTTCTTGATCTTGGGACCCCCCAAAAAGTGACTAGGAAGTAGACCAGTTAGGAGAAAGAGGTTTTCCTCCGAAGCAAGTGACGATCGATTAAAAGGGAAAAAAGGTCATCAGAACGCAGAGCAATGTGAAAAAAAAACTCACTGAAGAGACGATCAGTTAGGAGAATGACGTGTTTTCCCGACTTTGCGGCCAGTTGGGAGAAGGAAACACTTTTTTTTGTATGTTGTATCCCCGTCAAGTGCTCTTGATACAAAATCGACGCAAGCCTTGAAGATATCACGGCGCCTAGACGAAAGAGAGCCAATCTTCTACATTTATCGGGACCAGCCGGCACGCGGCAAGCAATCTACGAAACCGTTCCCGCAGCTGCAGCAGACCTTGGCGAGTTTGGTGGGTGCGATCGCTCAGCTGGACGAGTACTTCGAGTACAAGCCCAACACACTCTTTGAACGCCATCGGGGGCCGGGCCGGCCACAAGAGACTGTAAGTCAGTTCACAAGAAGACTGAGGCAGAAGGCAAAAACTGTGCTGGTTTACGGAGGACGATGAAAATGTTTTGGATCAGCTGGTGGCCGCCATCTTCGATGATCAATTGCGCAAAAAACTTCTGGAGGAGAAAGGGCAACTTACGCTGAAGGAGGCCTTGGAGATTGCTCGACGATTTGAAACCGCGGAGATCAGAGCCAAAGGCGTGGCCGTAAAACATCAAGTACAAGTTGTTCGTCACTTTTCGTCAAAGTCTTCACCGTCGTTATCGGGAGCGGAGTGCAGCAACTGTGGTCGCGTGGTACACAATCCTGGAACACAAACATGCCCCGCTTGTGGAAAGGAGTGCAGGAATTGTGGAAAAAAGGCCATATCCAGGCCAAGTGCAAGAGCACTTCACTGAGGTGTTTTCCCCAGACGTTGTTTTCGGGCTACGCTCCAGTTAGAAGACTTGAGGTGTTTTCCTGATGTGGAGAAAAAATGGTCACCAAAATGTACATCAATTAGCAGGAAAAGGCCCTACCCTGCCAATGACGAGCCTGAGCAAAAAGATGTCGCTATAACGTAACCAGTTAGCAGGAAGAGGTGTTTTCCTGACTTTGCTGCCAGTTAGGAAGAGAAAAGACCTTCCATAGGGGCTCTTGCAAGTGCACTCGGAGCGCACATTGCCAGACGACGAAGAAGGCACCCAAACACATGCATGGGGAAGAAAGGGGGTACCAACGCCGTTGCAGCCGGTGATACGCGATCAGCTACTGCACGTGGTGACAGTCAGGCAGATCAGTCCTTTGGGATCAGTCACATTGGCAATGTGAGCCTCAGAAACGTGAGGCCCTTCTTCGTTGATGTGTTAGTCAATGACGTGCCTTTGACCATGGAGGTAGACGGGAGATCAAGTTTCTCTCGTGCCCAAGTCAACGTGGAAACTGTACTGGGATGATGTGAAGCTACATCTGTGAAAGCTTGCTACGATGGGACGGTATTACCAGTTTGGGGTGAAGCTTCGGTCAGCCTAAAGTACCAAGGACAGGCATGTGTTGCAACCATCGCAGTCGTCAAAGGAGGAAGTCATGCCCTGTTTGGGAGGAACTGGCTGCAACTTATCCGTTTGGACTCAGGGCAGCACTCTTCAACATTAACCCTGACAATGATCAAGGAGACTTTGTGAAGGAGTTCCCGTTATATAGTACTTCAGGAAGGGCCTGGAACAGTCATGGGTTACGATGCTGAGATTCATTTGAAGGAAGGCGCAACCCCAAAGTGCTATACGGCAAGACCTGTTCCATTTGCGTTGAGACCAGCTGTTGACGACGAGCTTGACTGTTTGGAACACGAAGGTGTTATCTTTCCTGTCAAGTCTGCGGAGTGGGCATCACCGTTCATGGTGGTTAAGAAGAATGGAGGCATCAGACTCTGTGCAGAAACGAACGATCAACCCGCACATCGACTCATGGCAACACCCGATACCCAACCCCAATGACCTATTGGCACACCTTGTTGGTGGCCAAGTTTTCAGTACACTGGACTTGAGCCAGGCGTGTGCACAGCTGCCGTTATCTGCCAACAGTCAGATGTATTGTGTCATAGCAACACATCGCGGCCTCTACGCATTCAAGCATCTACCCTTTGGTGTGGCGAGTGCACCTGCCATCTGGCAGAGAACCATGGATCTGCTACTGCAGGATATCCCACAAGTTGTGTGCTTCTATGACGACGTGCTCATCACCGGGAGCATAAGGGAAGAACATGACAAACGGTTGAGTATGGTGCTCACCCAACAAGAAGAACACCGCATCCGTCTGTGTTTGGAGAAATGTAAGCTCGGCGTTGCTAAGGTTCGGTACATCGGCTTCATTCTATCCAAAGAAGGTTTGCAAACTGACAGCGAGAAGGTCGAAGCTATTCTCAAGGCTCCCTCTCCAATTGACGTCATGTCGCTGCAATCATTCCTCGGCTGGGTAATGTTCTACAGCAGATTCGTACCATCCATATCCGATCTGCCGCAACCGCTTCGACGTTTTCTGACCAAAGATGCACCATGGGAGTGGTCAACTGAGTGTGAGCAAGTCTTCAAGGAAGTCAAGTCATTCGTTGCCAACGCCCCTGTGCTCGCACACTTCAACACCAATGAGAAGATTGTACTCGAGTGTGATGCCTCTCCTCATGACGGTATTGGCGCTTGTCTGATGAATGAATACAGCGATGGCAGCTGCAGAGCAGTGTACTTTGTGTCTCGTGCTCTTCAGCCAGCAGAAGCGCACAATAGCCAAATTGAACGTGAAGCTCTTGTGATCGTCTTTGCTGTGGAGTGACTTCACATTAATTTGTATAGAAGGTCTTTTTGCGTGAGGACAGACCACAAACCGGTTGTGAAGATATTCAGCCGCGGAACCCACGGACATGCCCTCGACAGCTGTCCTTCATCTGCAACGTTGGGCAGTTATTCTCAGCGAGTACGAGTATTCGACCGAGCATGTGAAGGGAACGGCTAACGTCGCTGTGGTCTGTTTGTCCCGGCTTTCACTTCAACTCACTGAGGTCCAGGAAACGATGGTGGTGAACACAGGCAAGATCCATGCGAACATCTTCGAAGCTGTTAGTGCTGCCGACGTTGCTGAGGCCAGCAAGCAAGACTCGGACATTTTGACCATCACGGAGTATGTGAAGTTTGGTTGGCCGTCGTGATCAGATGGTCACCTACAAGGCTACGAATGTGTCCGAAACGAGCCAACTATGGAGTCAGGCTGTCTCGTGCGAGGTCAGTGCATCGTCCTTCCCACTGCACTGCGCCGAGAACTGGAGAACTGCTGAAGGAACACCATGTTGTTCACACAGGCATCTCACGGATGAAAGCAGTTGCGAGAAGTTTTTTGGGGTGGCCTGGACTGGATAACGACATTGAACATCTTGCGTCAATTTGTGCTGAGTGTCAAGAAGTAGCTCGTATGTCTGAGAAAGAGTATCCGCATCCCTGGATTTTTCCCAGCGAGCCATTTGAAAGAGTCCATATCGATTTCGCAGAAGAAGATAACCAACACTTCCTGATTGTCGTTGACGCATTCTCCAAGTGGCTAGAGATGTCTAAGATGCGCAACACGACACAACGCGCGATCAGCTGCCTACTGCACTACATCTCTACGTACCGCATTCCGAAGATGTCTGACAATGGACCACAATTTACATTGCATCTTTTCGAACAGTTCTGCGCGGAGAATGGCATCAACCACAAGAGAACGCCACCCTATCACCCTGCATCCAATGGACTAGCGGGAAGGATGATACAGGAGCTAAAGAAGACTCTTCGCACATGACCTCAAGGCGTTTCGGTGGAGACACAGATGAATCGGTTTCCTTGTACCGCATTCAACAACTCGAGTTTCACCAGCAAGTGGGATCTTCAAGAAGTTGCCGAACACCTGCTGGTTTTCGTTACTGAAGCCTGGCTTTTCAAATCAACAGTGTGAACGTCAAGTATGCAAAGACACACCAAAGCGTGATTTCCTTCCGGTCGACCCTGTAATTGTTTGAAGTGGCCGCTGTGGAAACAGCCCAAGATGGATCCACGGAACAGTTCTTCGACGTCGTGGTCTTCTATCGTACATTATGCTATGCGGTGAACAACACTGGCATGTACACAACGACCATCTTCGTTTAGCATAGACGGACACAGAGCTGCTTTCAGACCCCGGTGACTCTAATGATCAACCGTCTTGTGAATTGATTGCTCCTCCACTTCTAGACACTTTGTCATCATCAACAGCGCTAGTTCAAGCAACATCATGCAATTTGACAAAAACTTCCAACAAGGAGAATGTGCCTGTTCGTCAGTTATCTCGGTCGATTGTTCCCCTTCGAAGCTGCATCGAAGAAGTGTGACATTCGAATTGCTGTTCTGTCACAACTACAGGTTTTTCCCCACTTTTTTTTGTCTTCGACTTTTCGATGTTGGAGGCTTTCTTTTTTCCAGTTTAAAGTAAAGGGGGAGGAGTGTTATGTCCTGGGTTCGAGTACAGCGTGCGACGCCATTTTTCTCTGCCATTGTCTTTTGCTTATCTTGCAAGTCTCGAGTCTTTGCTGTCTGCCCACTGTGCTGCAAAAAGAAGGTTTCTTTCTCTATTCTGTGTGTTTACTCAAAATTATTTCTCACGTACTCATGTGTGTTGAGTGGGAGATTTAACAGTTGGCGACCCTTTTAGTGGCCCGGGGGTGGACTGCCATTCTCGTCATCCTTGCACCACCAGAAGGGCTATGGTCACCAAGCCGAGATTCGCACCAAACATCAAGTTTGCGATCGCAAAACACCATCATGACACAATTCGCCTCCATGTGGAAGAAGCCCTGGCAATTAAAGCGATGAAGCCGGCACTCAACCGCCGCACGGAAGATCTGGGTAGAGGCTTTTACCGTGATTCTTTGTTGCAGCACAGCAAATCATGCATTCACACCCCCTTCACATGCACTTCAACACGCTCATCTGACTCTACTCTTCTCCCCTTCACCCTTTCTTTTCCCACACCTGCACCTTTTCACACGCAGCGTTTCTCAGCCCCTCCATCCCCTTCACACCCGGCGGCACGTAGGACACATCTAACCCTATAAAGCCTCACCTTTAATTCCAGAAAACTCAATAGCTTCTCTAGATCACTGACAACTGTCTTAACAAAGCTGAGGAAGGAGCAGCACTCCAAAGCGTCTTTAATCTTCCGTGTATCGTTTTTGTCCACCTTTTGAGTCTGTTTATTTATATTTTTTGTTTAAAAAAATCTTACAAGTGAGAAATGCATGTGGACTGCAAAAAAATGTTCAATCAACTCATTGGTAACGGACATCATTTTGTGTGCAGCCGCCCACACCAGAAGTCATGGGAGCAGTCCCTCAATACCATCTTTCTTCTTCAGTATTGCGCTTGTATGCACTCCTCAACCTGTCTTTTTTGTGCTCTCCTGGAAGTTTGCGTTTACCCACCATCCTCCTTTGTTCCACAATTCTGATCTCCAAATAGGAGCAATGCAGGTGTGTTGTGTGTGTGTGTGTGTGTGTGGGAGGGGGTGGGGGGGATGCTCTGCACTCATGGCTTACAGGCGGTCCTTTCGACCCCAGCACGCAGACTTCCTTTCGACCCAAACCTGTTTTCACCTCAGTGCAACACTAGCTCTGTCGCCCTGGCACACCTCGGTGCAACGTTGGCCGCTAGACGGTACACGCCACCAGTAGGGCATCTATCAAGCCCTCACGGTGCAGCGCCAAAGGCCTAGCATTATACACACTGACTGTACTCGGTCGCAGCACCCCATCTGCCCAAGAATACGCTCTCGTTCGTGTTGTATTGGGATGGGAGTTAAAAGAAAAATGATTAAAGCTTGACCTTAAAATCATGTTGCCCAGCAACTCTTGTCGTAGAGAGTAGTAAAACTTAACATCGTTTTTTAATATTTTTCTGGGCTCCTGCCATTTTAAGTATTCTGGATAGTTGACTGCTAAGTCCAAGATATTAGAGGATAGTGCGCCAGTCAAACACTTCAAGCAAAATTGCTTAAACAAAGACAGTGATGGAACCTCGTGGATACTATAGGGAAGAGATTTCCAAATAGTTGAGCACGGTGAGTAAAATAAACAGTTCCAGACAGTGAGGACGAGCAGAAAGGAAGGAAGTAATGGGAGTTGCCTCTCATGTTTCGGTGGTGGCCATGACGACTAATCTTCTTCAATAGTGCAGGGGGAGCTGTGCCATATACATGTACATGTACACAACAAAGTAGACTGCATGGCCAAGTGGTGCTCTATTGAGCCAATTCTGCTATCAGAGGAGGCACGTTAGATTGAAAACCCTCTCCCAGCCACACATCCGCCTGGGACTACGCTTCGCCAGGTTGAGAGGAGACGGCTTATTTTGTATGGAAATGAACAGGCTTGGGATGAATGCAGACCCGGCCAATTCAAAATCCAGTTGGGCAATGTGTCGTATCTTTCAGTTGGATAGTTGAAGTATACCTTTTTCACCGAGACTTGGTGGAAATCAATTGGGCATTATTGCTCGAGCTTGCATATTGACTGAGGCACAGCCGAGGTCAATATTGGGAGGGAAATACTAGACCAGTATTTCCAAGGTCAAGGTGAATATACGAAGCTTAGGTGTTGAGTGCATACGGTCAGAGAGGTATGATGTTCACGCCGTCCAATACACATTTTGGTTCATCGTCCGTGCTGAAGCAACTAGTTTAACTTTTGGTCCTCAGGTGGAAGGATAACTATTCAAAGCTTTACCGTGGACCGAGTTGGTGAAAGCTCAAAGTTTTTGGTCAAAGCTCAAGGTTTTTGAAGACTGATAAAGAAGTGCAGAGTCTATTGGAAAGGACTATTCCCGAAAACACACGCAAGACCACCGACGTGTGGATTTTGGCTCTCCACTCGTTTTCAAGTGTGCTCTGAGCAAAATATTGTGCTTGACCTTGCCACGTGCTCAGCGCAAGAACTGAACTATATGCAAGTTTTACTCGAGTTTGCCAACCATGAAAGGAGGACTCTACAAGAAGTCTGGCTACTTGGCCACTCGTGCTGCTATACACTCCTTAGGAGAACTCGGGAACTCGACCATCCGTTCAATCTCTTCAAGAGCTCTGAGTTGGTGATCCCTAAAATTGGCACGGGGCAATATTGAACATGTTATTTCACCCTTCAAGAGGGCAGTGCAAGAGAACATCGCCTGCTTATGAATTGTATGGGGATAAATAGGATTTCATTCCAAATTTAAAGTTGTTTTTTTTCATTACAGGGGTAAACTGGGATAAGAACTGAGCCCTTATTCACCGAGACCGCGGAAATACCGGGCATTATTGCCCTAGCTGCGCCGTGGTCAATATGGCAAGGGAAATACTAGAAGGGTATTTTCAAGGTCGAGGTGAATAAGAGGCTTATCCCAGGTGAATAAGAAGCTTATCCCAGGTGTTAAGTGCATACCATCAGAGGTGTAGGATGTTTGCGCCGTCCAATGCACGTTTTAGTTCATTGTCCGTGCTGCAGCAGCTCCATTTTAGCTTTTGGTCCTCAGGTGGAAGGATAACTATGGAAAGCTCTAATGCGGCCCTCGGTGGTAAAAGCCCTCGGTTTTTGAAGACCCATGAAGACATGCAAGCTTGGGTAGAACTTGCATAGGACATAGTTCAGTTCTTGCGCTGAGCTCATGGCAAGGTTAAGCACAAAGTTTTGCTTGGAGCAAAACGAGTGGAGAGCCGAAGTCCACATGTCGGTGGCCTTGCGCTTGTTTTCAGGAACGGCCCTTTCCAATAGACACTGCATGGTTCATCGTTGTGGCTTGTTTTCCCTTATCCTTCTTTTTCTCTCAGGGGTTTTGAGTTGAATGGAAGAAGAATATGAACAATTGAGATACAGTCCTTGAGCTTCGTATGGTATATTATATGGTCCTTCGAGCTGGATGAGGATCTGCGTGTTGGAGTAGTCGAGAGCCTATGGCTGACTTGGCACGAAAGGTGCGGGTCCATGCAGGATACAGAGCAGCTGTGACGAGGCCCATCAAGAGCGCAGACGAGTACTTGCGAAGCAATACGGACGGCGTCCAGTACGTTGCCTTGCTGCAGAGAGAAGAGGTTCTGCGTGAGAAATCAGTTGTGTTGGGAAGGCTAAATGAAGAGATCGTGGGCCAAGTGCCTGAAGATGAGATCGAAGAAATCGAGCACTCGGATGAAGTCGAGCAGACGATTAAACTCACGGTTGCTCGGATTGCCGCCGAGTTGCAACTTTCTGCAAGTGTTAGTCGTCAGAGTGCCACGCCAAACGGACAAGCGGGGAAGCAGCGCCCAAGTATGCACCAGCAAGAGTTGAGTGGGGCCCTGCAGAAGATGGAGAACGAGTAGGCTACGCCGAAGGAGGCAGCTACTCGGGGATCGGGAGCTTGAAGTGAAGCAACATGGGGGTCATGATAATGCCAAACCGCAGGTACAGCCTAATCTGCCAGTCACCAGTAGACCGGAGGAATAGGAAACGGATGGCCGATCAGTCACCACCAAATATATGGACGTCGACTCTCTAATTGAAGACGGATCCCTGCGTGGAGTAGCATCAAGGTTTGGACGACGGCGAACGAAGGTCAAGCTCCCAAAGCTGGAGCTCAAGAAATTCGACGGGAACGTGGCGCAATGGACGTCCTTCTGGGATGCCTTTGAGTCATCCATCGATGCTGATGACGAGCTAGCAGACATTGATAAGTTTAACCATCTGAACACGTACCTGGTGGGAGATGCCGCCAGGGCGATTGGAGGTCTAGCCCTGACTGCAGCCAACTACGACGCGGCAAAAGCTATCCTGAAGAAGTGCTTTGGGAAGAAGGAGGCGATAATTAGTCGACACATGGACGCACTGTTGACACCAGAAGCACTACCTTTGGCCAGCAATCTTTCAGCGCTTCGCACGCTATACGACCAAGTGGAGACACACATACGAAGTCTGGAAGCATTGGGTGTTTCCCTGATACTTATGGGACTTAACTGAAGTCCATCATTTTGAGCAAACTACCACCAGACGTCCGATTTAACCTTTAGCCGTGACCTTCCAGACGAGGAGCTGACGCAGCTGACAACATTCTTGCAGACCCTTGCAAGGGAGCTGCGAGCTGCAACCTCCAGTGGTAGAGGAGGGTGCTCGAATCCGGGCCACCCTGATACCTTACTTTTGTTGGCATGACGTGGGCTGGTGAGATCGATCCCAGCCTTGCTGCTTGGTGTCGATGGCGATCTTGGCTTGATGCTGCCTGACAGCGCTCGTTCGGATGTTTGGAGCAAAGCTAATCGTCTTTTTTCGTCATCTTAAGACCCTCTCGGAATGTTGCAACTTGGCCAGTTTCGGGGGTGCTTTTATTCGGGCCACCTAGAAGCACTTTGCGAAATGGCGTGCAATCGGCGTTTTTGCGGTGGCATCGTTCTCCTATACACTCACTTTACTTTGGCCCAACAAATTGTCTCGGTGCGACAGCTCAAGGAAAGGATTTCTGCCTTTTTCTGTGTTGATGTATGATCAAGATTCTTGGGATTTCTTCCTGGATTTGCAGCTGGCCGTTACC
>JAOWAR010149778.1:0-10000 GCA_028571005.1 Clathrina lutea
CTCTCTCTCTCTCTCTCTCTCTCTCTCTCTCTCTCTCGCTCGCTCTCTCTCGCTCGCTCTCTCTCTCTCTCGCTCTCTGTTTGTTACCGGTTTTCTTTCGGTTGAATAAGAATAATTACGTGTGTGGTTGACAGTGGGCACCACCATCCAATTCATGGTGTGTAGAGGCGAGAGCAATCCTTGATGAAGGAAAGGCGCATGCGCGGGATGAGAAAAAGAAACACATCGGTTTACGTACATCGGTAAAGCGGCCACGTTTGAGCTTCGCGACGCATGTGACGTCACGTGGGTACGTGCAAGAGAAACAGCGCCAACCCACCCTATCAAATGAATGGATAAGTACTCGTGTCCATTTACTTGCATGTGAATCGACAAGATAAGGCCTGTTGGCTGGGGAAGAAGTGAGCTGGACCGCCATCGAAGGTGCAATGGATGAGGTGACACATTCCAGAGTGGGTCTCAGTCTTGGTGCAGTTGTGTCAAGATATTTGAGATGGAAAACCGGAGGAAAAATACCCGATCCGTCGTCGGATCCTTCGGAGAAGGGTTCAATTGGAATGATGGCGCCTGTTTGCTATCGTAGCTGTTTTGCTGGTTTCCTCTTCGTTTCGATTTTTCCTGGCGAGGTGAGTATTTTTTTACTGATAGAGAGGGCTTATGTCCAACCCCAGTATGGTAGTCTAGAAGTGTCGCCGTCCAGGCTGCCGTACCGCTGGGATTTTGCTTGCCGCCTCACGCCTCATTCACAGTGACTAGAGAGGACTTAGGCAGTTGTTGTACATCAGGCAATTGCAAAAAGATTTTTTTTGACATTTCACAGGAGGAGAGGACCTGCTGCGCCATCACCTTATAAGTTTCTGCCAACACAATGGACCTAGACAGGACGCAGTTGAATCGCCAAAAGACAGAATGTATAGTGTCAAAATCCCAACACTTGAATAAGAGTAGAGACTAGTCCTAACTGTGTGATGAAGTGCATGTGCATGTGCAAAAGTAATTAATTCCATGTGCCAAGTATTTAGGTGCATGCGATAAGAGGTGCAAGTGGCTTTTACTTGTACTGTGGTATTTACAACATAAGGATTCCCTGCTCTTTTCACCGATGGAGGACACAGAAGGCCTCAAGGGCGCGTATGCCGAGTTAGAGGGGTCAGGCTATCTTCTTTGGGCCATGCCGGGATTGGGAGTCCCAGTGCGTGATTCGCCGCCTGACGCTTTACTGAGCTGTTTTGACATCACGAAGAATAGCAGGACTCCAGCCTCCTCGCCTGTGTCATCGCTGTGCGAAAGTTCTCAAGTGATGCGATTCTGCCCAGCAACGTGGGAGAGACTGCAGTGGCGCCAGGAGAAGGTGGACAAGCCATCAAAGGCGCTTTTGTGACTGTGGCACAGGCAGTGGCAGACCTCGTGGATGCCATCAAACAGTCCCTGTCAGCTCCCATCGTGTTGAAGCTGATCTTTGCTTCTTTCCGTGGCTAGCAATTGAACATCAATTTCACGGGAGATTTGGAGTCAATCTACAAGGTCCTTTGGCTTTCTGGTGCAGCCAATAAGTTTGTTTCAATTCTAAGATGTTGGGAGGAATAGTTGGTCAATGTTGCAAATTGTATACTGCAGCTGTCCATTTCAGTTTTTTTCTCTCTTTTGTAAAAAGTATACGCACATAGACTTCCTGTTCATGGGTATCCCCCTGTGCTAGGAATCCACCATAATTCTGGGGGTAATGCAACTTGCCCCATCCTAACATCGAGGTCCCCAGCCATCAATGGCAGGCAACTATCTTGCCTACCTCGATGCAGGAGCCCCTCTAAAGTGAGGATGAGAGTTTAACGTCATTCACCCTCTCATCCTGGGAGGTGAGTAGTAAATGCCATAGCTCATCAGCTGGTTCTGCAGAATATTTGACATCACCTCACAATTGTCAAAGTTCGAGTTAGCATGCATTATTACTTTCTAACTTGTCATGTCTCTACAAAAAAATTAAAGTGCACAAACAATGCCAGGCTAGCTTTCAATTTGAAAAATGAACTGGTAGTGTGCCATATTGTTCACTGCTGTGGTCTGCAGATCTCCATTACAAGCCTTCTCAAGTTCTCATTGATCTGGGCATTTTCACACTCCTTTTTCCATGCCTGGATGCTGCTAACCACATCCCTGTGCAGAGTCTGTTGTGCATGCCGAGGGATCAAGCTGCGCTGACGCTGCTCGTCGACACAACCAGCGGCAGCGTCTTCTGCAGCAAGTTGCACAGCAAAATGAATAGCGATCAGCCATCTAGTCGCCTAGCCTGGGTAATTCTGAGCTCTGAAAACGGAATGTTGGCAGGACCAGCAGCGAAGTTTCTGCGTGTGACACAACTGCAGGGCGACATTAGCAGCCTTGGGCAGGAAGCACATTGTATTGAGGTACTGCGAACTGTCCACAATGTGCCATGCTTGAATCTGCTTGACGGCATCTTGCTACGGCATTGACTGTTGGTGACTTCACGGAGGGACATCTCTAGATATCCACAATGCCCTGAAGGTGAGGCAAAAAATTCATTTGGTGGGTAAGTGTGGTTCAACAGCTCTGCCTACTTGTCTTCTCAGCAGCTTCTTGCGATCATGCTGAGAGCTTTTACGGAAAAGGTTTTACACTTTTTCTCTCCCATCACTTCTGCAAGAAGCTTGCGTTGATGAAGTACAGTATGTCAGGTTGGTTTGTCATCGCTGAAAAGACACTAGTGTGTGTGTGTGTGTGTCAAAAAAATGACAGGATCTCCTCCATACTCAACCTAGGACAGCTGTTTCTGCCTTGTTAGGTGTCATCAGTAAGGTATAGAGCATGACCGGAGAGAGACCGCCGTCTGAACACCTTATAGCAAAGTGCCCAGTGCCACACTTGTGGGTCGCAAGCCAACATGAGAACCACACCAGCTCGTGAAGTAACCGTGGCAACAAACATAAAAATGTCATGTTGACCATGAGAACCACACTGGCCATGTAGTAAACACGGCAGCAAGCGGCCACAAGCCCAGCAAAGCTCTTGCCTATTGTCAGGGACCGAGTAAACCGTGTGTGTGTGTTTGTGTGTGTGTGTGTGTCTATTCGTGACAAAATCCACAGCTGTTACCTTAGATTATTCAAGGACGACGCCAGCTGCAAAAGGCTGTACAGCAAGCCTGAAGCCGCCACGGAGGACAGCTAGACAACACTTGGTCTGTGTTTCAACTTCAACGACTTTTGTAAGACATTCCAAGAAAGAAGGATGCTGTGGAGTTACAGAGTTGAAAGAAAAAACATCATTTTTTTCTGGCCGCAATGTCAAGGTGAAGACAATTAGTTGTAAGGAGGAGCATTGTTCTTGGAGCGGTCACTCTTATTCTTAAAAATGCAGTTTTGGCACATACCAACAGTGAAACAAGGATCGTAAAAGACACTGAATGTGAGGAAAACATAGGTGAGAGGCAAAAGCATTCCGGTGCACTGCATCACCATCAGTAAAAACCAGTTTCTGGTTTGGTAGACTAGTAAATTGAACTTGTCTTGAAGGAGCTTTCTCTTGTGGTTTCCTGATCAGTTCGCATCATGAGATGAGTATTGTTTTCAACAAATGGGGAAAGCGACGAGAATGTAAGGAGAGAATGTTTGTCTCCTCCAGAAATGTTTGTTTTGCTAAAAAAAACGATTATTCAGCCGCAACTCCATGCTGACAATGTGCTCTACATCTGGGTTTCAAACAGATAGCAAGCTCCGTTTGACATGGAGTTGCAGACCTTCACCCTGGCCCTCAACTACAAGCGGATGAAACTGATCAAAGATTGCAGCTGCAGAAGCCGAAAAAAGCCCAATTTGACTTGATGCACCAGAGCTGAAAACCCCAAATTGGAATGAAGGACTCTTCACGCAAGAAAGCTGATGCCTTTCTGATATTGGTTTCGCTGTATTCAAACCTACCCCATCCATGCGCCAAAATGCCGTCTCACACGGAACGTTTTCAACAGGGTGCGAAGGTGATTCGATCGATGTCTTTTAAATAAATAAATTGAATGTTTATTTTGGAAAAGACGCTGTGAAAATAGGTATCTTGAGAGTGTTTGCAAACGACTGATAGCCAAATAGCAAAAGGAAAAGATTTCTCGGGGATTTCAATAAATGATTGCTTAAATCTGCTTGCAAGCTCATTCTGTAACATTCTGCAAGATAGGGCTGCGCCCTTTGCCCAGTGAACACCGAGCCTGAAGGGAAGTCATGAACTTCAGCCGGTCTTGCCAGTTATTATGGCTAAGAAAGCTAGCGCTTTCTCTCTGGGCAAGCTAGCGCTTTCTCTCTGGGCAAGCTAGCGGCCTCAAGCATGATTACACTTGGTGGGAAGTTAACTTAACAGCTTCGAGAAGACAAACAGTTCTTCAGCTAAACCGCTCTGACTAGACAAGTGTGAACACGTTGAAAGGCGCCATCTTTGGCCAAATCGAAGTTCAAGAAAACTTCCCGCTCTTGATCTAACCCGCCGAGGTATGCTAATTCCCCTGTGCAGTAAAATTCTCTATTGTGGGATAACATGGAGGCCATAGAAGTAAGTTAATCCGTTTTGTGCCTTGCTCTGGCTTTATCACTTTCGCATACCAGATTTCTGCAAGGAACTGCTTTGTCAAACTCAGTGCGCCAGTGTGTACATCCCAAGTGTCAATGATTCATTAATGCTGAACACCTCAGAAGCAAATCGTTCAGCCGTGCAGCTAACTGAACAACGCTATCTGTTACTAAGAAAATGTATGCCAAAATTCAAACTCTCACTTGTACTTCATTGGAAAGTGTTTGGTGTGACAAGCTAAGCAACGAAAGATGGCGTACTTGTGCCGTTCATTCACTTCAGACCATTGTGGCCTGAGACTGCAGCAGACTTATTCTTAGACTTATTCTGTACTTGGGCACTTCTCCTTGGGATTTTAGTTGAAACACTATCTTCAAAGAAGAAAGATTCCCATATGTCCTGTGACGTCACACGTACATTGAAATCGTGGACACCAGGGCAAGAAAGGTCGATACCACGGTTTTGTGTTGGAAACGGATGTTGCTAACCGTTCCTGGCCCGCTTTTAAGCGGGCATTGGATACCCGTTCCTGCCCGCTTAGCCTTATTTGGAGAGGGTGTGGTCCGAACGTCATAGAAAGCCTGTGGGAACCACTTTCCTAGCCCTCATACTTGGGCATATGCATGCCGGTCATTCATCCTGCCCTTGCGGCGGTGCTGCGCGGGCAGGATTCCGCCGGCCTGCCCTCATATTCGTGTAGGAAGCTTATTTCTTGCTCGGCAGAATTCTCTACAATCCCACGCAACCTGGTTCCAGGTTCATGAACATGTAGGGTGTACATTTATCAGGCTGTGTTAACAAAGTACGTATGAGAAGGGCTTAGCTTTTGAATAGGCTTATTTTACCAACGTCTCCGATTAGCCCATTGCAAGTCCTGGTTCATGGAAAGACAACGTAGGACCAAGAAGCATTCAAAGAGGTTCATTCTTCAAGGAAGCAAGCAACGAAATATTAGCAATGTGAGGGATCTTTTGCAAAGATAGACAGGCTGCTTAAACATTGATCTCATTCCAGAGACAAATTTCAGTTCTCTACCATTAGCAAAATCGGAGTTGACGCTCATTAGTGGCTGCCGCAATCAGTGTTTCGTAGGCAAACTTGTACTGGTTCTGCAAAGAAACAAGAGAAAAATAAATGGTTAACGTTGTCAGCTATGTTCCATCAGGCAAAAATAATTAATTTAGGCAGTTCACAAGGCGAAAAATGGTACTGCTTTGGATCACAAGGGAAAATCCTGGCAACAACTTTCAACATAGTCTTCCATCCAGCTCAACGGCATTCTATTTCAAGCATTAATGGAGCAAAAGGCATCCGGCCTTATCATCCTCTGATGATCTTGTTGACGTGTTCGGATCACCTTAACTTTTTATGGTGAACAGCACCCGTCAACAAAAGCCAGTGAGAAGCCACCCACCTGCTGAGCACGCTAGAAAGAAAACCTTGCAGCGTCTCCAGACAGACTATTAATGCCTCTGGATCTACCCTGCTGTTGAAAATACCTGTGTTTCCTAGCCGAACCAGCTCATCTTCGCCAGTTCCTTCTTAAGCAACCAACAGGAACCTTTTTTTTTGAACAGAGCAGCCTTGACGCTCTCGTGCTGTCTGTAAATCAACCATCACTGCAATCATGCTAGAACTACCAGTCCACCTGCTATCTGATTGTTCCCCGAAAACTCCGGCCTGACCTCTTCGCCAGAACCAACACTCCCCACTTCCAACACTCACGACTTCTCTCTTCAAATCACCTCCTTTCCACTTTGCTGCTCACACATCTAAGAGTTTTCCACGGGACCTGCCGTCATTCACAATATTGTCTGAATTCAAACGAAAAACACAGCATTACACGCTCTACTACATTGTCCTTGTTCCCATCACCATAACTGATCAATGTCTCTTCTGTCCCTCCCTATCCTGAATTGCCAGTTGTCATCTTGGAGAACACACCATACTCTTTCTACAAGTCCAACTATATCCTAACCTAAATCCAACACGAGAAAAGAGTAGGTTCTTTCCTTTGAGAAACTTACCACACCTTGCACCAAGAGTTTTCTCTGGTGACGAAGCTGTGTGGCGTTTCCGAAAACATTGACTGTTTTGGTAGCCCGCACTCGGTGCCTCTGTGTGTCAATGAGGATGACTACCGCTGTCCTTCCAATTCCAGCCGAACAGTGAACAACAATAGGTCCTGGTTCTTCCAGATTCCACTTGTGCACAGCATCCAGCAAGTCAAGCAACATGGCTGGTGACTTCGGCAGACCACCATCCTCCCACGTATGGCAATGGAAGTGCTTCACAATTCGGTGCTCTCCCATCTAAAAGGTCGGAAAGCAAGAACGAGGCTATTCAGCGATAACGGCGTTGACAAGGAAAAGTTGATAGCACGTACACTTTTCTCTCCACTGATGCTGCCTTTTCATTTGTGCAAAGAGAGGACAAGAATACACTCATGCTTTTAATCAATCACAATTGAAAATAGATTTCGAAAATTATGAAGGTGTTACCTTTTCCACGCTAAACTCTGAAACTCGGTAGTCCGTGTACTGGGTGACATTAGTGCATTTGACCCAAGCATGTCCGTACGCCGAGGCAATATTCACATCCGGCCAGTACTTGTAGCACTTCGCCGTTCCCCCTTCCACCAATCCTGTGACCATGACGACTGTGTGGACATCGTACTGCCAAACCATCCGCCAAAAGTCATCTGTGGTGTTATAAAGTGGCCCTTGCGTCGCAATATACTCCCTCGGTGAGTTCCATCCGCCAACAAAGTTTGCGTGGATGTAGTCTCCTTCAAATGGCATGGTTCGTTCAAGGACAACACGGCTGTGATTATCTACAAACACAGTAGAAGCAACAATTAAGCCTTGCAAGGATTTTGATAAATGATTACCAAGAAAAGCAAAGTTTATGGTTAAGTCCAGGGTAGTTGCTTAAAGACTGATGTTAAGTAAAATCTAGAGGCTTTAACTAGGGTGTTCATATGTCGGGTTATCTATGCTAAAAAGATCGAACAGATGGAAAAATAAAATTGATAGGGCCTGGTCCAGAAAGTTAACTTTGGGAACATCTGACAGCACAGGCTTCTTCAGTTCGACAAAACACCATCCCAATAAGAATGAAATTATACTGAAAATATATAACAGAAAGGGAGGCACTGGAGGTGACAGAAAATTAAAACGGTTTGACAAACACCTGAAGACATGCTAAACAAATATACTAACTATTACTAAGTTGTAAAAGTAAGCATGGACGGTTGGGCAATCTAGAGGGAAATGTGGGCATACTGTAACAGTTGGACAAAAAGAAACTTCAAACACTCTCTCAAGTGTAATCTTGATAATGTGGACATCTGCAACTTCAGTGGTCTTGGACGGAGTTTTTCAGCTGATGAAAAGTACCACAATGCAGGAAAAGCTGATCAGAACTGAGATGATACAAGGGGCACATCTGCTTACAGCAGAGGAGTTGACCATAGCGATTCTTGCGTGGTGCTAACTGGAAACAGTCGTAATTCGGAGCAGGCAGAATCTGATGCAAAGCGGAAGTTGAAAAACCACAAGAAAGCTTCAAGTTAACCTCCCCCTGCCGCGTGTAACGATCTTGATTTTTCTCCATGATTCAAGTATTTTCCAATTTGCAAATGCAAAGACTATAGTTTTGAATTTTTGTGTAACATAGTACCAGAAATTGCGGACACACCACTGAACACTTGACTACACCTCAGGAATTACCAGATTAACAAGTTGGTCCTTATGCGAGCATAGAGTGACTTCTCAGCTGGGATTAATTTTTGCGGGAGAAGACACCACAAGTATCACTTACGCTGAATTCTCTTTCCAAGTCATTATTCTTGACGCTGCTGCGGAGACTACTTATCTTCAGCGTGAATTCTTCGAATTCGTCGGTAGTTGGGGATGAACTGCCGAAGGTCGAATAGCCCTGTTTGGGAGAAGGTAGCAGTCGCTGCCGCTGACTATCTGTGTTAACTTTGACTGTGATGACACCCTCCTCTCCCGCATTATCCGCTCGGTTGGTCTTGGCTCCAGCCACAATCAAACCCCTCGGTCGATACCACAGGAAGCTGGAATGACTTTGACGGCTATGCCACATCTCGGAGCATAATGTCCATAGCTTGCTTAGGACTATTCCAACCGTAACCATGGCGATGATTCCTGCTGCAAAGAAACCGACTGCAGACAGCATGTGCATCGAGATGGGCGGAGTTTTGGATGGCGTAGCATTCATCGAGTCTAATAAAGGCATATCGATATCGCTTCTGGTCCTGCTCGCAGTTGGTCCATCGGCTTCAGCGCGATCTGTATTCATGCGCGATGGAGGACAGTCAGCTGCCTCGCATGCAAGATAGCAGGGCTTCACGACGTGATGCAGAAAAATAATTTTCCACCAAGGGCACATTATGAACAACTCTGAAGCTGAGCGGCCGAAAGACAGAACCAAGCAAACTTCCACAAACTCGTTGTCTCAGCATGCTAAGCTATACTGGCACCTCCACGTGCTTTCCGGGCGCCATCATAGCTTGTTTTTTTTGTGTGTGAAATGGACTAGAAAGTGAGAAACTAGCACTTGAACCGCAGTCGGCGTCGCCCAAGTCTGACACCGTGAGATAACAGAATTCACGCCATAATCAATATAAATAAAGTGACGCTTGCTCGCTTCTGTCAAACCGAAGCAGCGCGAATGCTCGGTAGTGTTGAAATCTCTGCTTGAGTGCTTGACGCGAGTTTGAAGCCTGACACGGCGAGTTTCTAGCGATCCGGCTGGTTAAGCACAAAGTGCGCATCAGTACTGAGGGCCAGAGCACTAGCATCCTCATGGCCGCCATCACCAGCGATCGGAAAACACCGATCACTCCTAACCGGACGGGACCGAACCCAACCTGTGGCGTTAACTGCATGATGGAAAACTACAAAGGATAGCTTCCAATGAACACGTTTGGTACGAAAAGGAATCTAAGATGGGATATAATGAAGGGTAATTTGAACATGAAAATGGTGATCTTACTTCGACCCTCATACCCGATGGAGGCAAGGTGGACCGGGCGTGTCCGAAAAGCTCAGCCCAAAAATCGTGAGTACTAGTGCAGAGATGCTGGTGCAACTTCTGTTGAGCGCTCTTGAGGACAGACAGCGGACTCGCCGTGTTTGTTGCCATGGCGATCTGCTTCTCTTTCGTTGCTTTCGACGCAGGGGTTGGTATAGCATTTCCCCCTTTTCATCACTCACACGGCCAATAGTGGCTTGGACATTCAGTCCGATTAAACATCGGACACAGACCCAAGACAACTCTCTGACACGGTACAGGCGCAAAGACAACTAAATGAAACACCAATTAGACAAAATACAACACACCATTTTTTTTTTTTTTATAGATGTTACAGTTTGGCAAAAATGAGGCCTTCCGCGATTTT
>JAOWAR010149789.1:0-5000 GCA_028571005.1 Clathrina lutea
CTCTCTCTCTCTGTGTCTCTCTCTCTCTCTCTCTCTCTCTCTCTCTCTCTCTCTCTCTCTCTCTCTCTCTCTCTCTCAGTTACATGTATCTCTCTCTCTCTTCTCTATGTCTCCTCTCTCCCTCTCTCTCTCTCTTCTCAGTTTTTGCTCTTTTTTGTCGTGAACAGCTGTGTTTGCCAGGGTAGTTTATGGCCTCTCTCCCTCTCTCTTTCTCTCTCTCTCTCTCTCTCTCTCTCTCTCTCTCTCCCTCTTTCTCTCTCTCTCTCTCTCTCTCTGTCTCTCTTTCCAGTAAGTGTCTCGTGAACTGCTATTCTTCAGCATGCTTTCTTGGGCTCAGATATTCACTTAGTCCCGTGTTGCCCGTCCTGTCATTTCTGCCCCTGCAGGTTTGTGAGCAGATGGTGCGGTCGCTGTCCAATGAGTCTGGAAGAGTTCGGGAAGCGTGGAAGGCGTCTGTCTCAAAAGCTGCTGAGGAGTCAGCAGAACAGGCGGCGCCTGATGCCAAGAAGGGTCAGCCTGTCAAGGCAGGCCCTGGTGCACCAGAACAAGTATGATGCATCTCTTTTATGGCGGAAAGGTTTTACGCTTGACTCTTTTCTTTCCTGGGATACGTTCCTTTAGCAACCAGCTTTAAGGTACCAAATGTGACTGTTCTTTTGATTGGGCAGTCGTGATCTTCCAATTTCTTGCATTATTATGTATTTGTCAAGCCTGCTCTGTCAGCGACCAATTTTCCTTTTTTTTCTCTGATTTTTTATGTCCTTTTGTTAGAGTGGAGGTGGTGGGCTGGTGGATGCGTACTGTGCCGAACTCTTGTCCATGCTGTTGGCTTTGGGTGGCAGTGATGTTGGTGCGGCCTACCTGGCACAGCAATTCAACCTCCTTGAGGCTCTCACCAGCCTGCTTCACACAGCATCGCCGCCAGTTCAACTGCAGGTCAGTTGTTGGCCTGGCTCATTTTTCTATTCAATTCTTTTTGGATGAACTGGAGCAGTTTTTTTTCTGCCTTTTTTCGGAGGGAGTGGGGGAGGGACACTTATGTTAAAGTCAAACCTCTTACTAGCTGATAGCTGGTTAAGAGGTTGAATGTCATTTTCACAAATTGAAGCACAGAGCTGCGATGTGTGACAGGCAAGCCAGTCGAGGCTGTGGGCACAGTGCTTGATGTGCTGGTGATCTTTCATGTTGTTTTTTCTTTCTCCCTGTTTTGCTGGAAAAGGTATTTTCACTCCGCGTAGGAATATGCCATGTTGTCAGTTTGTTTTGAGTATTTATTCTATCTGTTGTTGCTGTTGTTTACTTTCCACAGGTTCTGTCGTTGCTGTCTCGCATACTGCCACACGTTCAACCTGGGCAGTTTGCTCATGTCCTTGGCATCAACACCCTTCCACCATCAGGCTTCACAGCCATCATGTTTGCTGAACAGCGAGCTAACTCGTGCATAGACAAAGGGCCCATTGAGCCAGGAGTGCTTGACGTCTTCTTGGCATGCATCGGCAAGGTGAGCGTTTTTGTTTTTTGAAAGATCTGTTGATTTGTAGGGCATCGAAGTGGATTGTGACTTTGGTCTTCTGTGTTATAGGCCTCTCACTTTTTGGCCTGTTTCAACGCTGCAGTCCTCACACGCCTGTGTTTTCGGATATTCTTATAATGACTTGACAGTGTGGCCAGACCGTACATGCCATGCTTGGCGTAGGTTCCTATAATGACTTGACAGTGTGGCCAGACCGTACATGCCATGCTTGGCGTATGTTCCTATAATGACTTGACAGTGTGGCCAGACCGTACATGCCATGCTTGGCGTAGGTTCCTGCTCTTGATAGTGCTTCATTTTGTTGTTGTGTTTTCTCTCGACAGGCGCTGAGTGTGCAGACTCGCGTGAAGGGAGCGCCAGCGAAGGCACAGACCGGTGTTCTTGGCGGCAAAGGTGTCTTCACCATCACCAGCCCAGTGCTTCTTCAGTCAGACCAGGCAAAGACCTCGAACCCATTCAACCGCTGGTACATGGTGGGCAAGATCAGTAGCGAGGTGGCCACTGGCGTCATCCACTTCCTTAACGACATGTGTAATGTGAGTGACTTGTGTTGTCAAATCAGCCTTTTCTAAATTTATCACAAACTAGATCGACATTGCTTTCGTGGGAAATATTTTCTCATTGCCTCACAGTGTTACTCTCACTCTATAGATCTTTGTTACAGTGTCACTCTCACTCTTTAGATCTTTGTTACAGTGTTACTCTCACCCTATAGATCTTTGTTACCGTGTTACTCTCACTCTATAGATCTTTGCTACAGTGTCACTCTCACTCTTTAGATCTTTGTTACAGTGTTACTCTCACCCTATAGATCTTTGTTACAGTGTTACCCTCACTCTATAGATCTTTGTTACAGTGTTACTCTCACTCTTTAGATCTTTGTTACAGTGCTACTCTCACTCTATAGATCTTTGTTACAGTGTTACCCTCACTCTATAGATTTTTATTACAGTGTTGCTCTCACTCTATAGACCTTTGTTACAGTGTTACTCTCACTCTGTGGATCTTTGTTACAGTGTTACTCTCACTCTATAGATCTTTGTTACAGTGTTACTCTCACTCTATAGATCTTTGTTCCTGCAAGAAAAATGGGATAGTCTGAAGCTTTGAGATTGCCATCTGGTGTTCATTGGTGTTGTAAGCTTTTTGGTGTGTTTCTCACTCTGGTTTTTCTCCTATGACAAGTGTGTTCTGTTTGAGGTCGAGTGGCTCTACGGTTAGGAGAGTTGGTGTAAACTCAATGATAGTGCTCACCATTCTGCCTCCAACTGAAACATGCTTTGTTTCTGACACTTTCAGGGGAAAATGTCGCCAGCATGGCAGGATGTTGCGAAGTCTGCCATTGGCCAGTTGATCATGTCCATGACATCAGTGGATGATGACCTGCACAGCCCCGAGCCTTGCATGCATTCTCATCAAGTAGGTGTCCTGCTTGAACACAGATTTTTTTGTTACTTTTGTGAAGTTCTTCGTATTCATCCGGAAATGAAGCTTGTATAGCTTGATATCTTCACTTGTCTGTGCGGCAGCCAGGCATTCACCGAGCGTTGGACCATACTGCTTGTTCTGTGATCACTTGAGCTTTCTGATAAAAACCTTGAATTTCATCACTGGGAAGAGACTGCGAGCTGAGTTTCTGCTCTTTCACTTTTTTTTTTTGTGCTGGTTCTGCGATTTTGCAAGCCAGCGCAAGGAACGTCTCAAGTTTAGTGAATGTATAGCGATTGTGTAAAATGTGAAGTTCATCTGTGGACATCGATGGTGAAGTGAGTTCTCCCTGATTCTTGTTGTGCTTCCCTTCTCGTCAGATGTGGCTGTCGTTGGCCTCGTTGTGTGTCCTCAATGAGGGTCATGTGGATTCCCTGTCATCTGGTAACTGGCAAAACGGCAAACCAAGTGGCTCACAGCAAGAGAAGGTGGGTCAGAAAGAACAGACTATCGTTGAAAAATGGAGGAAGAAATTTGTATGAAGGAGAAGAGAATGAAAGAAAGGACATTGTAGCCAGCTTGAAATCCACAGCACCATCGCCTAGCACAGCTGGAATGCTACGATCTTAACCACTCTGCCAATCGGTCGAGTCACTTTCCGTTCTTCTGCTGCGAAGAAGAAATACGAGAGGAGGTTGGCGTTTGCGACAGTTTCACCCCATAGGGAGGAGGCATATTGAAGCTGTTTGCTGACAAGTGATTGCTGTTGTTATGTGTTGCATTCAAAGCTTTAATGGTCAGTAAATGGACTTTTCACTCCTTTCCTGACAGCCGAACTGTGACAACCACGATGACGGTGAGACCCGGGCCATTGTGCAGTGCAACACGTGCGGCAATCTTTGCGGAGAGTGCGACCGTGTGCTCCATCTACCAAAGAGGAACAAGTCTCACCAGCGTCAGGTTTGGGCAGACTCTTCTCACTGCTTTCCATCGCTTGACTTGTTGAAGACACTTGTTGGTACATGTAGTCAAGACTGAAGAGAAACAGCTTTCTCAAACTTGATGACGTTTTCTTTCGGTCTTTGCAGATAGTTTGATTCTTGAGTAATCTGTGCCTGTTTGTCGTTGCTTGGGGTTGCTCAGTATGTCCTTAAACACATGCGAGCCTTTTTCTTATTCTTTTTCGACCAGGTCTTCAAAGAAGAAGAGGAAGCCATCAAGGTGGATGTTCATGAGGGCTGTGGCCGGGTCAAGCTCTTCTGGCTCATGGCGTTGGCTGATCCCAAGGCCCTGCGGGCGATGGTGGAGTTCCGCTATGTGCAGAGTGAGTGCTCAGTAACAACTTGATTGATTTTGCCATCCAGAGCGCGAGGTTTGATTGTTTGGAGGGAGATCTTGAGTTTTGTCAGACAATTAGACTTTTTTTGTTCTATAAGCTTTGTGTGTTCATCATTGTTTGCAGGCTTGAAGAAACACAGCATAAGGGGAGTTCTCATGTTCAGGATCGGTATCGTATTAGCAGGCTTTCTTGAGCATTTTCCTCTCTTCCCATCTCCCTCCCTCCCTCTCTCTCTCTCTCTCTCTCCCTGCCTGTCTATGTGTTGGGCAGGAACTGGTGCAGCTGCTGGCAGTGGTATGTGCCGTTTCTGTGGAAGTGGCGGTGCCTCCCTTTTGGCTGTGGGCAATGTGTGCTCTGACCCAGACTGCCAGGTGAGTTGCCATGACAAAATGATGTGATGTGTGTGATGTGCATGATTTTGGCTGACTGAAATATCAGACTGCCATTTACAGTGCACATCACCATAGTTCAGCTCGGGGACAGTCAAACCTGCGACGTACCATGCCGAGCTGATCAGAATGTTTTTTGTTTCTGGGCAGGGGTGGGGATTTCTCAGTGAGGTTTCAACTCAAGGTTTTTGTTGAGTTTATTTATTTATTTATTTTGCCTTTGCTACAATGAGACTATTCTCTTTTTTTGTCTTCTTAGGACCGTGCTCGCAGCGTTTGCCCCAAGCAGCTTGCTTGCGGTCACATGTGT
>JAOWAR010149789.1:7500-11439 GCA_028571005.1 Clathrina lutea
AACCTTTTCGCTGATAACTGGACTCTGCGTGTCTGCATGGTGTGCTGTCATGCACTTTGGAGGGTGGTCTATCCATGGTTTTCTGTCATACACTTTGGAGGGTTGTCTATGCATGGTGTTGTTATACACTCTGGAGGGTTGTCTATGGATGGTGTTCTGTCATATATTTTGGAGGGTTGTCTACTGTGATGATGAAAAGAGAAACAAGTTCCGATTAAACCCTACATCTGACATTTTCTCAGCAGAGACTTTGGGAAGCTTCGAAAGGAACAAGAAAAAAAAAACTGCGTAGACTCGAAAAAAGTTCCGCTGATTTTGAACAATACTAGGGAATCCTTTGAGAAAGAAGCCTTCTGATCATTGAGACCAACTTCAGCCTGACCTGTCATTGTCCACAGTTAGAGGGATGTTTTACCCAGCTGATGAAGTCACATGCTAACCTAAAGTTGAGCCTCGCTCCAAGCTAAAAGCCATTGGTCACTCTACTTGAGCTTAAAAAAATGAGCCAAAAAAGAGCTTGAAATTTGAAGAGAATGAAAGAGAGGGTATGGTATTTTGAGACTAAACTAAAAAACAGCTGGAGAGGTCAAACGGCAGAAAAAAAGTTTGTATTTAAACCGTCCAGCAAAACAAAACCAAAAAAAATTTCTCCTGTTATCTTCACTTCCCTCAGCCTCGCTATTTTTCTCTCTGTTTCACTTTCTCTCCCTCTCTGTTTCTCTTCCCTGAAATCTCTCGGCATAATTCTGCTTTGATAGGCAAGTTCAATTTCACACGTCAATCGAATTCATGTCAAATTCGGCTCGAGCTGCAAGTGTCTCCGTGTGTAGAGCCACATCAACCTGTGTAGAGCCACATCAACCTGTGTAGAGCCACATCAACCTGTGACATGCATCAACCTGTGTAGAGCCACATCAACCTGTGACATGCATCAACCTGTGACATGCATCAACCTGTGTAGAGCCACATCAACCTGTGACATGCATGATTTCCAGCCCCTTCAACTTAGTTTCTCTGGAAGAAGTTCTAAAGAGACAAATAGCCCATTATAACTGGTTTTTTTTTCTTTTCCTGTTTTGCCAGAATTTTTTTTTCTTAGTGTAGCATACTCTGTGCGAGAGACTCGAGGTGAAGATAGAGAAGATTAGCATACGGTCACCGACAGTTTCATACCTGGAGTCCAAAATAGCAGGACTTCCATATTGTCTTTGACTGGTTCTTCTGTAATGTATTTGATGCTGCTTGGACCCTAACTTGTAATGGGTATGTGCTAGAAGTACCAGAATGAGTGTCAGATCTGTTGGTGGCGGTCGTGTCCTCAGATGATTAAACACCTTGTCTTCTTGACGACTGGAAAAAAGACATGGAACTTTCTTTGAAGTAAGAAAGAGCATATCAATTTTGCTCATGTTTCCACTTCAAGTCTCCAAGCGTTTACTGCCGGGCATGACAGAAGGGCACACAAGTGATTGGCAGAAAAGCCATCAGCCACTCTGTACGCATGTTCATCTTCTGGGTCATGTACATGACAACAACTGTTCAATTCTGGTTTGGTTTACACAATCTTTGGCAGGGCTGGCGCTATCACATTATGCTGACCCTCCGCAATCAGACTGTACGAAGAGTGTCATCATTAATGAAAAAAAGAAAAACACCATAGCGCGTTTGACTGTATCTTATACAATGACATACTTCTTCAGACGTGTGTGACCAATGACTTTTATTGGATGCTGAAAATAAAATACAAAAAGGGGGGAGGGGCACAAAATGCTAGAATCTTTCAGCTGATCGACTAGCCACTGTCCGCATAGTGCCATACACTTTGGAGGGCGGGCTACCTGTGAAAATGAAAGAGAAAAAAAGATCAGAATCAACTCTAAATCTGATTTTCTCTCAGGGAGACACATTTGCAAGCTTTAAAAGAGAAAAAAAAGTGTGTTGACCCCGATGAGAGTCGCACTGGTTTTGAACAAAAGCTGTGATGCTTTCACTTTTTTCGGTTCTCAATTCTTGCTGTACGGTTCCGATGGGTACCTGGGTTGATTCTGTCAAGACCGGGATGTAACCATGAAAGGGACATGTTCAACTATAACAAGTAAGAACTTCACAAACGGATTGCTCTCGATGAGAAGAAAAAAAAGATTACGTTCATGTGCTCTGGTGAGTTGCTAGCTAACCTTACACAGCAGACGAATTGTGCTGAACAATCACAGTGCATATGCCTCCCCCCCCACAACCGAAGAACCATTGCACTCACAATTCTCACAGGTACCTATCAGAACTGACCCAGCATCATCTTCAACACATGCCTGCGGAGTTAATTGAGAACTTGCAACAAGAAGCCTGCTGATCATCTCAGGCCTATTTCAGCCTGACCTGCCATTGCCCACAGATAGAGGGATGCTCCAAGGTAAGCGATACAGTCACGGACCTGAAGGTGGGCCTCTACTCCAGGCTACAAAATTAAGTTTTAAAGGTCTCATGCGACTATTCAATCCACTCCAAGAACCGAAGTTCAGGAACCTCTTTTCCCATCTTGCATGACAAACAAAGGAAAGAAAAAACAACTAGCACAAGGTACAACTCAGAGGAAAATATTGACAATCCAAAAGATGAAAGAAGGCAACAGTACTCAAACCGAAGAGTTTCTAAGCTGAAGAAGCCATCTGTGACAAAACATTCCATTCAACTTCAATTTCCATCTCTTTTCCTGTTCTTTTCCTTAAAGGTTTAGCCTGAGGTTGCTCACCTAGAATGAGGTCGCAGATGGCTCGTCGTGCAATTTGAATGTTCTGAAAGGACCCAAGCAGATGGATTTTGCTGCGGAGAGAAACAGGTTGGAAGAGAGAAACAGATTGGAGAAGACAGATGAAATGCCGACCTGCTTCGTGCATTGATACAACAGTCAGGCTGAGGAATAACAACAGACACACATGGAAAAAATACAGATGATCAACTTTCTATCCTCTTTTTAAGCTCGTAACTGAGGATGGAATTTAGAAAGAGAGAGAGAGAGAGAGAGAGAGAGAGAGAGAGAGAGAGAGATAGATAGAGAGAGAGAGAGAGAGACAGAGAGAGAAGAAAGGAGGGGGCATGGGAATTTGCGACTAAAGATGAAATCAACAGCATGGAGGCAGGAAGAATGAAATGAGGAGATGGAATTTTCACTTGTGCCTCACAGCCTAACTGGGCGAGGAAAAAACTCACCTTTCTGCCAATATGATCCGGGTCTTGGTCACATTTTCGATCGTGAACTTAGTCTTTCCCCCCTTTCCGGCAACACGCCCGATAGCTCGCGATAGATGGTCGCCCTTCAGAGGTTTCACTACCGAGGCACACAGCAAGGTTTTGCTAAAATCAGCACCTATGCCGTCGACAGAAAACTACTGGGAGCATGAATTCTGTCTTGACAATGTGTCTGAGAGATGACAAGACCACCAGTTTTGAAAGTACTGCAAAATGCATCAGTACTTACAATCACTCTCAAAAAAAACCAACACTGTATAATCTTTGAGAGATCCTGACCAGATTGTCTTCATGCCTATTCCCTGCTGACCAGTCTTTCTACATAGAGTTATGAGACATTTGACATTTGGGCAATAGGGGCTAGGCTTCATCAGCCTTAAAAAAAAAAAAAAAAAAAAAAAAACAGAGTAGAGACCATCAAACTTCCATTAACACATGTCACGTTGTCAATAGAAGAGTAATGGTCTTCTGCATTCTTCTGTGCCATGCCTGACTGACAAAGCCAACAAACCTAGCAGTGAGTTCTCTCTCATTGTGAAAAAAGACTGGTGAGCAGGGAATGGACGTGAGCAAAGCAAATATCAAGCATGCCAACATACCTCAAAAAATGGTGGACAATACATTGAAGAAAAGAAAGAGGGGGGGGGGGGGGGGGGAAACGTTTTCCTCTTTTTTTTCAAAAAGTGTAAAAAA
>JAOWAR010149800.1:0-11438 GCA_028571005.1 Clathrina lutea
GAATTTTTATCTTCGACTCTAGCTGTGTTCGTAAAAACGTAATTGCATGTACAGACAGTAATTTCACCATCAATATTAAAGACCCCTACTCGTTATGTCGGCTTCTATTCCCGCATCATGGTGATGTGAGCGACACGAGGACCGCAGAGCATTATAAAGCGTACAGGAAGGGCAGAAAAAGGGACAATCGTCAGTCGATGAGTGATCTTGACGTCAAGATGAGAGAATTCCGAGCTACTCTATCGGAAAATGCAGACTCTTCTTTGTTGAAGTTGAAATGTGATGCTGATGCTGCGAAGAGCTTTAACCGTGTGTGTGAGATTGTGAAATTCTCTCGTGCCCTGGCATGATGACAGCATTTTTCAAGTTGCAAAACGGATTTCAAAGCCATATTGAGAAGCCACTCACCTTCCTGACTGTCTCGTTTCATGCATTTTCGGTTTGTCTCTTGTTCTCTCGACCCTTCTCCTTTAAATTATGGCAATCTTGCCGAATTCGTTTATGAACAAACCAATGCGAGTTTCTGAATCAACCTTTCTTGTCACCAGCACCACAAAACCATTTCTTTGGCTGCAACGTTGCCGTTTCTTTTGGCTGAAACATTTCAGCCAAAATGAACGGTTTCATGGTGCTGGTGACAAAGGTTGATTCAGAACAAACTCACCCAGCAAGAAAGACGTCAATGCGAGTTTGTTGGTAATTCAGTTGCCTAACACAATTTCAGCTTGAGATTGTCACATCCTGCACAGTGGCCAGAATTTCTAGCACAGATTGGTTCTATTGAACCTCATGGCCAGATACAGGTGTAACATTGCATGTGTTGCGTCTGCCATTCCAGCCTTGAGGACAAGTGATTTGTGTCTCCACCGATCTCCTTGACTTCCTTTTTGTCTCATGCTATTTGATAAACACACGGTTTGTGGATTATTGCTCCTCAGGCATCGAGTCGAACTATAGTATCACGGATGACTATCACATTAGTGGGTGTCCAGCACATGTATATGGCGGGGGAGAGGGGTGTCCAATTGTCATTATTGGATGGCCACTGTGTGGGTTCGCTGGATGGCCATCTGTTAAGGGAAACTAGCCTAATCTTATCTAGGAACAGTCAAGCTATTACTTTCTGTGTTGAAAGTTCGTGAATCAGAAAAATGCAAAACCGTTGTGAACGCTGTGCGATTCCAAAAACTTCTTGATCTTTTGGTTTGACGGCGTTCTGCCTTGCGTGAGTCAAAAGGAGTGTTGAGTTGTAGGGAGCTCTCTGCATGATGACTTTTACGTTCATTTTGGTGCTAGCCACTGCGCAGGAACTACAAGATGGAACGTGGTTGTGGTTTTATTGGCTAATGGGAAGCCATGACGTACACCCTGCAACACTGGTCTTTACCTATCGTTTCCCTGTTGTCTTTGATCACAGTCCATGGCTAAACAAATGTTTATACAAAGTTGATGTCTGTTTTGAGCAATGGGCTTGGTCACACAATAAAATTTAGTCACTGCACTATGTATCTACAAACACCAGAAGGTTTCAGTCATCAGGACCAGCTGACAAAGACAATAAACGAGTATGAACACCCATACTTTCTTCAGATAAAAAGTTTTCTGATCGGTGAATTTGAATTCTCGAAGATTTAAAATACTAACAGATTAAAGTCCATCAACAATTAAAGGATTAAAGGATTGGCTGAAGTTTACAGGATAAACGAAAATGTTCACAGAGAACAGGAATCCAGCAAAAGGCAGCAAAACGAAATGATGACAGCTTAATGATGCAGCTCGCTGGTTAAAGGATGTCTTACAGGATTGACATGACTTCCTCTTTGCCAACTCCTGACAATCGTGAAAGATAAGCTCAAAAATATGGTAAGCATGAGATTCACAGCGCGTTGTAGAAATCGGGTGAGTACTGTGGTGGCTATGGCAATGGCAAGGATGGTGCCTGGAATAGCAGCGGCAATGTACATCAAGTTGCGCAAGTCAAGAATGCTTTATGAAAAGCTGCAGTACTGTTACACCTCACGACGGCCATGGTTTTCATAGTTGGAGGCGGGCATTGCTGTGGCTGTAGTTTCCTTCTTTTCTGGCTACTTCCGAGCTGAGAAATGTCGAAGGAAGTGGAGGGACTCAGGGATTGTGCTAGCGACTTCGGATTCAGTCCAAAATTCGCCTTCGCAAATGGACTTGTAAGGCTTCTTGGGCCACAAGGTGTTTGTCTCAACCTCACGAAACTTCTCAACCTGAAAAGGGAAAGGTCAAAAACTTTCTGAAAGGACAGTTATAGCCGTGGTATTCTACAAATCAAGAAGGGCAAAAGCTGACTGAGGTGAGGACAAGGATCTATTTTGACACACCAGGACGCTCCACCATCAAACACGTACAATCGCCATTGTCTGATGGACTGCGTGTATTGGTTTACTGATGTATAATCTCAGGACACCGGTCGAGGTGACACAATAGGTGGAAAGGAAAACACACAAAAATCTGCTATTTGGACGGGGACTGGAATGAGGAATTGGATGAGCAATGGGAAACGATAGCACCACAATTGAATCGAGGTAGCCAAAAAGCTATGCGCATGCAAAGCTAGGTTGAGCGAAAGGGTCAATTCAAACATGGACAAACGGCTGCCCTTCCTCATGTAGATGAGAACATCACATTTGAAGGTAAAGCTCAGAACGAATGTCAAAACACACAGTCTGCGCAAAGTACACAGTGCAGGTATAACTGAGATCTCTTCATTGCGAGCCGCCTACATCCTAAACAGCTGCTTCAGAAGCAGTCATTGCAAAGGATCAGCTTTGCCTAGGCAGAGGACACGCATTAATTTTTTTTTTGGAGGGGGAATTCAAGAGGACAAAAGCACTGGCCATAGGTAAAGAACCACAGCAGAGAGCTTCATTCACACACCTTGAAGGCGAGGCAGTCTTCACGAATCGTCACCTCAGTTCCATTCTCATAAACTTCAAGCAGCTCAACCGCCATGATGAGCGTGCTCTTTTCCGCTGAAGTGTTTGCAGCGACTGGCGACCAGTGGAGGCAACAGCGGGACCCAGCCAAAAGGTGCTCTTTTGAGAAGAACGTCTGTGACGGAGTAACAAAAAGATCAGTTAAAACGAATCTTCCCAATCCTGCTATGAGAAAGGAAACTGACCATCACATTTCTGAAGGAAAAACAGAGAGAAGAATGGATGAGATTTTTGAAGCGAACGATTTCAGAGTGTTCTATCAGGGTGGGGGAAAATCCGGTCCCCTACTCGCCAATGGCGAGCAGAAAACTGCCTTTGGCGAGTGATCCTTTCAGCCTAGTGCCAGTTTGGTTTCCAGAACATGGAGCCTGGTTCCATTTTGGCGAACGACCTTTGTTAGAAAGAAATGTGTGACAGTGAGTTGTCAGAAAAATCGCCAAACCCTGACAGTCGAGGCAAAATCAAACTACACCCTCATGTACCCCATGCATGCAACACTTTGTGCAAATGCGCATATTACAGCAGCTTGCATGTGACTTCAAACATCAACCAAACACAAAGAGCTTGGCATTCTTTGGTCGTCGGCCAACGGCAGTGCACATGCACAGAGCGACTTTGTGGAGCACCAGTCCTGCGTGCGAGGGCGATAACTACATTCTCACAAATCTGGGAGTCACTAAGACAAATTCTCCATACCCTACGAGGTTGTGAATTTCCGATCAAACCCTCTTATCCGTGCAAGCAGGAAAATCACAATATCTCCGCTCCCAATCATGATCATAACATTGTTTTTTTAGGCGGGGAAACCTTTATGCCAATTTTCAAACCAAAACGAAACATGCCATATCGCACAGGCAAAATTGTGAGGAATAGAGGAGAATCGAGAGTCGCCAAAACTTGATCTTCTTGACGATGTCGAGCTGAAGGCCGTTTTTTCCACTGAGGACGAACCGGTACCAAAGAAGGCTCACTTTGGAAACGTCACAGGGAATGATATGGCGAGAATGAGCACTGAAGCCATCCAGCAACAAAACAGAAAGCCAAAACGCGCTTCACAGTGCTTGAAGGTTAGTCTCCTGAGATCGGGCGTACGGACCTGGATCTCATCGGAAGAAAGAAGTTTGCTGATGAGAATGCTTAACACCTATCTGAAGCAATTAGGTAAGGAAAGTGAACTCTAGCCAACACAGCACAAAGAGTTGCTCACCAAAGGGACGATCTTGAGAAGTGCATGCATGAGCAATTTCTACGATCAGAAGAACTTTTAGAGTGTGGCTCATGACAGGAGTGGATGCATGCGCTGGGTTGTCAAAAATAAATTCAGAGTCTCAGCGCTTAGTCTCAGCTATGAATCTACACTTCATGCATATTCTGATCAATATTGGCGGGTGCAAGGCAGCAAACCGCAGCATGCATCACGTGAGCCGTATACACAGATCTCCGTGTGACCTCTCACCGTGAGAACCTAAGAAAAAGATTTTAAGACTGTTTCAGCTGCAGTGCGCAAGGCACTGTATTACTGTAATACTTGCGCATGCATGTGCATGCCGAAGATCAGCCGTGCGTGACCACATCGCAATACACCTGGCCACACACCATCCTCACGGCTAATGCAAAGAGATGCAGAACAGTTCAGAAGTTCTGTGCCTACCTCCATGCGTCCTCGAGAGGATAGATCACTGCTTGACCGACTTCGCAGCCCACACTTGCACGACTTGAAGCTGTTTTGAGGATCAGGGACCTCCTCAAACATAATGTCACGGCACTCCATGAAAACTTTAAGGCTGTGTACCTGGCACGATAAGAGAGGAATGTTTAAATTAGTCATCGACATGTAACAGAACCCATTGCCAGGACTTCAATCAATGAGTCTAAGAACTTAACCACACATTGTGTTGGCATTCAAAAAGAGGATTAAAGCATTTTGATCAATGAAAAATTAATACTATAATGAAAATTTGTTTTGAATTGCAACACAATACCTTCAACATGAGGTTCACAGTCGAGAAAAGTTAGGCTTGATGTTCTAGCATTTACCTGTGGCATTGTGTGCTCGAAAAATGCCTGGTAATGTTCTCGGTCTTGCAGCTGCTTTAGCACTGCCAGTTCCCCCACTGTAAGTTCAAGGTGGCCAATGCATCGTGCGTCCAAAGCACAGTAAGCGATCTGGCATCCCAGCTGTGTGATCAGAGAAGCCAAAAAAAAAACATGCCAAAATTTCGCTTCATTCTAATCAGATTGTTCCATGCACTGCCTCAGCCCTTGCTTTCTGCCAAAATGGCGGCAGCAGTATGTTCTTTCCATATCCCTAAAGGGTGTCAGTGTCGAACTGTTTCCTGCTTCTTCATGTTTTCTTTTTCTCTCTCTTGCATGCGCCCCTTCAGGGACTGGAAGAACACAGTAGACTTTGGCTTGAGTGTCAAATTATTCTCATCGTTGTCATCGTCGTTTTTCTTCAATATCAAATTATTATCATTATCATCATCATCATCGTTGTCGTCATCGTTATCGTTATTTCAGAGCCAGAAGAAGGATGACACAGCTCAGCCATATTCGAATTTTTTTTTCTTTTTCAAACAGAAGTATGGTCTTAAAAGGGAGGTTTTGTTGATTTTGATGCAATGAGAAAGTCCTGACCGCTTTTTCCAGAATTCTGGTAGCTTGATGCAATCTGTTGTGAGAGCCTTCCTTCAAGAGGGCAAGGAAAATAACAATCACAAAGTTCATGATCACCTGTGACTGTGACGATTCACCATCATCTTCGCGAGTAAGGGAGTTTGCACTTTCACCATCAGCTCTTGAAGATTGTTTCTCCTGGGTCATGTTTTGGGAAAGAGAAGCTGAAATGGACACCCTAGACAAGGCAGGGCAGACACACAGAGAAAGCCGAGTATAAGCTCTTCTCGATTATATAAACTGGAACGCTCCACCACTTCACAAGAGTTTTGTGACCAATTTCGCTTGCTCTGAAAACATCAATGGTGTGGGATTTCTGGGAACATGTGGTGACGCTTTTTTTATCGCCACCTTCCTGTAGCTGCTCCCCAGTTATAAACCCTAGCATGCTCCCGGGCTTGGTCGGCTACATCAGCTCTAAAGCGAAACTCCAAGCCGGTGGTTGTTTTACTTTAACTACTACTACTGCTAGTAATTGGCGATTTTGATTTCACCCAGTTAATGTTTTTCACACTGACGTGCCGGATCACAGGCTTGGAGCGTCGCTTTAGAGCTGATGTAGCCGGCCAAGCCCGGGAGCACGCTAGGGTCTAAAACTGGGGAGCAGCTACAGGGAGGTGGCGATAAAAAAGATGTCATCCCTAGCCACGCAGAGAAAAAACAAACAAACACAAACATCGAGCACACTGGATCAGCGGACGGGCTGCGAACTTGAAAAAGGAAAAATAGAAAAACAAAAAAGGAGAGAAGGAGGGAATATAACAGACCAGGAAGACTAGACTGACGGGGGTAACGAAGATGAACGGTGGGACTGTGAAAAAGGAGAGAGGAACCCACTGGAAAAAAAACGAGAGGCGGAGGGAAAAACGGTGACATCCAGACGGGAAAATGGGCAGATAGAAACGTGTGGGACCCCGGCCTTCCAAACCGGGACTGGTGAGTTAAGGGCCTTCACATTCCGGAAAAACGCTCTTCGCCGGATTCAACAAATGCCCGGCCCAAGGAAGACCACCGCAAAGAAAAGAAAAGACAGAAAGAAAAGGATAACTCAGCCAACGGGCATAAGAAGAGCATAGGGCACAGGCCTGTTTATTTTATTTAACCGTTTTTGATGTCCAGCCGGAACGGTTGCGTTAGGATCATTTCTGTGCCCAGAACTTTTGTGCATGGCTTATGAAGCTTGTTTCCATGTCCGTCTCTTTTCAACATTAAGGCCCCTTCCAACTGTGAAGATTCAGAAGGTAGGCTTGTACCCATCCAAGCTGAAAGGAAACTCTACACATTGCTAGATCACCGTGTGTGTGTACAGACGTTTCAGCTCCGTGGGCAGTCACTTACTGGTCCAGCCTTGAAGTGATTGTAGGAGAAGCATCCGTGGGGTCATGTGTCTCATCCGAGAACGTGGTCTGCCAATAGACTGCGTCCATCTTCTCGCATACTGATGGAGGAACTGAATGGAAGAGTGAGAGAAAAAGAGAGAGAGAGAGAGAGAGAGAAAAGAGAAGACAGTGTTGTATGTGAGTGTCAGAACAGCCTACATTTTAAATAACACCAGAACCCTCCCTGGCCGACGAAATTATGCCGTGAAGGACACGGCAAGCAACTTGTCCCAAAACACATATCTAGCTCTGGTCAAAACGATGAACAGAACTTATAGATAAGATGTCTTTGAACCTGACCAAAGTCTGACGAAAGGTGTGGCCAATGCCACGCACTGTGGCAAGGTCATGGCTTACCTAAACAAAAGCTTCCACCATCTAGCTCACAGGGACTGCAGGTGGTTTTACACATCATCATTGATATCTGTCTGTTTGACAGTCCGTCTCTCTGTCCGTCTGTCAGCCTGTCTGTCTGTGTCTGTCTGTCCGTGTCTGTCTGAGAGTCTGGCTGTCACAAGGTCATCAGTGTGAGTGGTGCATTTTTCACGCAGTGCAGTTGTTTTTCTCATTCGTCACAAGCTTCAGCATATTGAAGATGTTCATACGTTGGAAATTGAAACTTACACTACTAGTGAGGACGTCGACTGATCGGTGTCTGTTGGCTGGCAGCTCCCTCTGTGAGAAAAAAAAACCACTGATGGAGTGAGTGGGTCCTACCTGGCTAAGGTCACTCTGTACCAATGCTAGGCTACGATGGAGAGTGTTCATTCAGCATTGCACACACAGCCTCACAACACCAACAGCCACGCGCCTCTCGTTTACATTCGTATATCCGAGTCAGTGCAATCGCTCCCTGCACACCCAAACGATAAAATTAATGCACATTGTAAAGTACACAGCGTTCCCAAAGGGTTTTCGCAGTATTTCTCACTGATGATTAGTGCCCTATTCCATCTCTTAGCTCAGGTTGTTCAGGCAGCAGTATTGAATGGTCAGCCAGCGCTTCTTCAGTACGCTATTCCGGTAAATTCACATTCTATCATCATTACAATGGAACAGTGTGGAATGACCGGCGCCTTCACATCCCGCTCACCATTCCAGCAACCTGCGCTCAGTTGAAATTGCGCGAAAAAAAAACATTGGCACTGGCTGCATCGCTCTTCGCACATTCTAAAGTGCTCGTTCCAAAAACGTTCTTTTCTTTTTCAATTGCTTCACAGTACGTCTACTGATGATGCCTAAGCGTTGTACAATGAAACGTCCCTTGCCGTTCTTTTCCTGGCCATGGAGCCTGTACAAAGTCCCTTGCCGTTCTTTTCCTGGCCATGGAGCCTGTACAAACTATACATTTCGTCGATCCTGCAGTTTCTTGGTTCGAGTGTCACACCTGCATAATGTGATCCGCCAACGGCGATAACCATATACCCCTGAGGTCAGCAGGTGTCTTTTCTATGTGCGAAGTAGCGGTAAAACACCTATTGGCGCCGTTTATCTGCGGAAGGTGGTCTACCTCCAACGAGTGGAAAGCGAGTTACGTTTTGTCCCGAGCTAGCCGAAGACGAGATAATTTCTTCACGCGCCAATTGAAGGTGGGATGGGCTTCTTTTCTGCTCGAGCTGCTACGGAGTTTCGCTGGCGCCACGAGGGACGCTCAACGCTCAAAAGCCAGCGCTTCGTCGGCGCCTGCCCAACTTGTTTCGCCCACCTCTAGTCCAGTTGCGTCGACTACAATTGTAGGCAGATGGCCCAGTACAGATATCGAGGCTGACGTGAGGCTAGTGCAGAGGAATGATCAGCAGCGGGAGTGTCGCCCGCCCGGAAGAAAGAACGTTGCCAATGCTCAGACCCGCGGGACACAGGTGATCATCAATATCGATCGGGGACGGAAAGTGATTCAACGAGTCCGATCCCATTTTCATCTCGCGATCGCACTGCTCACTGCAGTGCGGCATCACGAGTACGAGCAGTGCTCCAACGTCTGGGAACGCGGTCAACATGGTCAAGCAAGGGGCATTCGAATTCAGGCACAACTGCATGAACTAGGTTTCCAGCTGTCTAAGCTATTAGCTAGAGCTAGGTCACTCTCTTCCGAACCATGGCTTCCGTTTCCACAGACAGACAACAGCCAGTGGCTATATAAACAAAGCCTCCATTTTCTCACCTGCAAGTGTGAAACTTCCGACACAAGCCACCGCTGTTGCTTTCAGTCTTGAGAGCCAGCGAAAACACCTCCGTAGCAGCTCGAGCAGAATTTGCTCGCCGTCGATGGAATCGAAAGCGCCACTACCACTCCTCCTGGCCTTCTTGCAGTACAGTCTATTATTTAATATTATCTACTCCACCACACGTATTTTGTATGATTTATAAACATGATAAACAAGGGTGAGGTGCAGAATTGTGGTGACCCGATCGCGATACGCATGAGAGCAGCAGCCACGCGATCATGCTGCAGCTGCAGCTGTCATGATGTGCTCGGCACCGCCGCCCACAGCCGATCCGCCAGACGCACATGTAGGCGCACGTACATGTGAGTTGAATGGATGACCTTTTGTTCCTCACCCGCTTTGTGTTTGGCACAGTGTTTGGCACCCATATATGGGCATTAACCGACAAAGTTACCGCACGGCCGGCCGCCCTTAACATCGCCTTCCGGATCGCAGGCTTCCAGATCATCGAGTGGCAGCGCAACCCGCTGCGATCTCACCGTGTAGCTGAGGCTCTGCTGGCCATTCAGCTCAGATGAGGGACACATGAGCCTCCGCTCAACCGGCGCGCGGAAGACTTGGGTTTTCTGGTTTGATTTGTGTTTTCTTCTACTGCTTGCACACCTCACTCCGAGTTCGTCCTCGCGCGCTTTCTTTCACACGCCAACTTATCACTTCTTTTTGTATAAAGCGCAGCGAGTTTCCTGTTTTTTTTGCTGTCCTTGTTCTTTCACTGATGATGGCGTAGATCGCCGACACGTTTGGAAAATTCGTACTCATCTCCTCACCTGTGGTCTGTGTGAACTTAATTATAAGGCTTTTAGACGCATGTGGTTGTCTGCCCTAGCGCCCTCCGGCTCCACGCAGGTAGCGCGGAAACATACGCAGACGTATACTATATACTACAACACAACACTACTACCACCATTAACTGTACTGTAGATTGACATCTCCCCGGCTACTTAATTGTAGTCGTACCGCCACTTTAGCTAGATGTTGCAATTGTACGTACGTGGATGCACAGAAAAGGGGAGTCTCCCTCATCCAACCACGCAGCTAGCTGCGCAGACCATTCTTCTTGTATATGACCTCACCGCAACTGTTGCATCAGATTTTCAGGCTATTGAGCATGCTGCTCTTCCGTTTGTGCATGTAGACGCACCGCCAGCTCCCCGCTGCTGTTTGCTCGCATGTCTCACTTCCTGCACGTTTGTCATTTTGGTTTGTCTTGACTTCACAGCAGGGCGCTCGTGAAAGGGCGTGAATAAGGTGACTTTGAGCTCGCTAGATCGAAATTCGTACGTTTCTCATCGATCAGCTCTGACGCCTCTGATGTCGATCGCTAGCTTTGCCAAGCAGCAACGACAAATTCATGTTCAAATTCGCAGTACGCGATCGTCTGTCGATATATCTGCAGGCCAGCAGATAGGTCTGGACGGGAACTGTGCTTCGTCGTTGAGTTCACTTCCCATGCGCGGGACCTGGTGAATGGTGTGAAAGGCCTAGTTTGGATTCGTCATCGCGGCGCATCTCAGGTACGTATCTTTGGCTTGCACACGGGAATTGGCCGGGAGGAAACGTGTCTCTCCGACGTACGAAGCTAAAAGATAAGTTATCAGCGGATAACAAAGCTGGCCTCTCCGCCTGCTGAATAGGATTTGCCACTACTAAAGTCTAGATCACTGTGAGGCTGGGCACGGTCGGTCCACCTCGAAGCTCAGGATGATATCGATCACTAGTGGTCGCTATTTCAAGTGATATAGAGCTTTTTTTCTTTTGTGCAGCCTGTCAGGTTGCGGATGAACAGAAGAGTTATCCTTTGTGCCGATGCTCGGAGAGACAAGGAGACGGAGAAAAAAGGAGGATGGCGTGCGAGGTACAAACACCGTCTTGCCACGACGAAGAAGAAGGTGAGAGCGCCCCTTACAAATTTCCCGGCAATTGTACTGTACACCTTACCAACCGTAGGATCTAGGAGAGATGAGAGAAAGAGGGAGAGGTGTTTGTAACGGACTCCACAGACTGTGGAAGCCAGATTAGGTTGGCGTAGAGTTTCGAGTTCTTTGTGAAATTGAAGATTTGAGCTGTAAGCAAACTGGCCACAGAGGTCAGTGAGGAGCCAGCATAGGGGAAGCTATGGTGTTGCTGTGGCTTCCTCATTGGGCATTGTGATCGACGTTGTGTAAGGCACAGCACCTGATTTTTGAACATTT
>JAOWAR010149811.1:0-11438 GCA_028571005.1 Clathrina lutea
CGGAGAATTTCCGTTATTTTCAAATATTCCGTTAGATTTTGAAATTTTTGCGTAAAAACCTGCGCGACGGTTAGGATGCGCATGACATCACAGTGATTACCTCATAGCGATTACGTCATAGTAGTCCCTAGCAATGCGTCATAGCAACGCGTCATAGTAGTCCCTAGCAACGTGACGTCACTGTGGCCTCAGAGCCCCCTACCAAACAACCCGTTGCTAGGTGGCCCAGAAGCACCATATCTACTACTACTCCTACCCAGTGAGTCGCCGGTCTCGATCGATAGCTCAATTGCCGGAGGATCGGCCGCGTAAGCTGAGGGTCCCGGTTCAACTCCTGGTTGGGGCACTAGCATTTTTCCCACTGTGCTTCTTTCCATCTTTTGGAATTCTTCACTTCCTTTCTTATTGTTTAGGCCAGCGGTGGGTGGATCACCTATCTCCGCATGGAGGTGTTCAAGTTGATATTTCAGTCTAACTTCTGATACCGTACTACAGGTTCTGGTGTGGTCGCACCTTTTCTTCCTACCCGCAGGAACTGCCTGTGTGAAATGACAGGTCGAAAACTGGAGAAAAGGGCCTTCTGCCCTTAAGCTCAAGAGCCTTGGTCGCTTAACATATCACATTTCCATTTTCTAGAATCAGTCTATATGCACAGAAGTACAAAAGTTTGCTACAGATTGAGAGATTTCAAGCCAGAACTTGCGCTTCAAGAGAAAGTACAAAAAATCGACGTTGTCAACCACTACCCTGTGGTTGAAAGACGACCACTCTTATCCTTTATGTGTTCCGACATTTTCCCTACCATATAGGAAAAACATCAAAAATAAAGTGTTGTAGCCCTTGTCCTAGGAAGAGAATAAAACCGACCCGAAGGAAATCGGACGCCATGAGCTAGCGCTAAGAGTTAAAGCGACTCGGTAGGTAGCCTTCGGGAAGAAACTGAGAAAAGAGCCATGAATATCGCCAGACGCCTGTAGGAGCCGCCCGGCGAAATGCTGCGTGTCTCGCTCAAAATCTATATATGGTTGCATAAGGAGCACCACGGGATTCCCCATCTCCCGTTCGCAAAAGTTGTTACGGTTTTTGGGTTGTTCGCTGTTTGATAAAGTTTCCAAGATCAACACGTGTTACTATCACACTCTGCTTGCCTTCGAAGCCAAAAAAGAATTTTGGCCGGTTTCCGCGAACCACCCACCGCTGGCCTAAAGTTGTCTTTCTCCCGAAGCCTATCATGATCAACTGAAGAACCTTTCTTTTCTAAATTTTCCAAACCATGAAAGAGCGCAATCTCCAGTGCCAAACAGTCTAGTTGGCCTGAGAACACACTGAGAATATTCCTGACACGTCCGAAACCAATTTATCAACAAACTGGTATAATAATAGCGAAGTAAGCCTAAGCTACCGATATGTCAATGAAAATTGCGGAGCTCTACGCTGGCGGAAGCCGAGCAACCAGGCTATGGATAGTCTGAAGGAGTAACAGAACAAAGAACATCGAACTGCTGCATTGACTCTGCCGAGTCTCCGCAAAACTTGCTTTTCGTCGTACAAGAAACAACTTCCAAAATTGAGCATCAAGGTGAAGTCTGCAAGTACGAAATCTTACGAAGAAAATGAGAGGAAAACGGAGCCTGCTTCATTTTCATGAAACTGTTAAGTGTGTCGTAGCAGATCTTGACACCCAGGTATCTTTAGGAAAAGTCAACGATGATAGCAGAAAAAAATGAACACTTTTCAATCTAGTAATTCTTCAAGTTACGTCCTTTCAGTAGGCATGGGTGTCGACCAAGAGATCAAAACTGATTGATCTCTCTCTGACGTGACACCCTTTCATCCATTTTCTCAATTGTGAATCTCCTCGAAAGGGAATGGTGTGCAGGAGTGATTTTTGCATAAGACACCGGAATGAAGTCCACCCTTTGTGAGAAATAGATGAACGTGTTTGAAGTTGTTTCTCCGGTGTACGTTTTAAGTCCCGAACGAGCTCGAGCCATCCGACAAGATATAGCTGTTTTTCTTCAACAAGTGTAACAGTGGTTTGGTTGTTCTGTTATCAATTTTCCCGCCTTTCCAGTTTGCTAAAGCACCAAACGTACTTTGTCAATCGCAGATTTTGGGGCGAGTACGCAGTCCTCGACAAATACCTTTTCCTTGCGGCCTTGTGACCACAATCAGAGCGTTCAAGGACATCATTCGCCAGTCACTGCTCCCTTCTGGTCAATGGAGTGTAGTGTTTGGAGAAGTCCGGTGAGTGTGGATAAAAAATGGAGGTACGGTAGCAGTAATTATTTCAATGGTTGAAACTTGACGTTTCTCACCACGACAGCGACATGATCCATCTTGGCATCAAAGCTTAGGAATTAAAAAGATTTTCCTTCTAAACGTGTCCTTAGTCTGAATACTCAACCTGGCTTGAACACGTTCCCCTTATCGAAAAACTCAGCAGGGTAACAAATGTACAGCTTTCGTTAAAACGGCGAAACGCAATGCAAGTGAATACGACGGTGCCGACAATGTGTTGCAGAACATTGAAACACCCGAAGGACTGTCAGCCTTCTGGATGTGCTTTCAAACTTGGCCAGTAGGATAATGGCCCACAATTTCAGAAGCTCACCACCGCAGTGGGTCACATGATTTGACGTTCCTAAACAACGGAAGAGTGGGAACATGGTTTTTAGAACAGAAGGCAGCACAACTTTGTCTGACAGTAAAGTGTTTTGACAACGGATAAAACGGATAGACCAACAGTGCGTGTGAGATCACGAGATTTCCGTTTCCATTCCGAAATATTTTAAAGTAACTCGAAAACCATGAAAACTTCTCTTGTGGATCATCCGGGCAGAAAATTACTCATCCCACGCCTAAGGTTGCTCCATCCACGGCAAAAACACGCCCTGAAAGTTTCCTGGCGATCCCGAAAACTTGCGCTACCATTTGCCACTTTTAATGATTGACGGAGAGCGTGCGATTCTTAGTCCTCTTTTCTCTTACCTCGTTTGATTTCTTACTCGTTCCTCAGTCTCTTCTCACTAGAGGCAGCACTCAAAATGATATCATTGCCATCCTGTCAGGTGTGACAGAAAGGTTTTGCCTCGTCAAACATATATCTATTCTGCATTGCCGATCGGCCCAGACCGGATTCGAAACTTCGACGAAACGGGGCCTAGCCGAGCGGAAACCTCGGTGTCAATTGCTCAGAAGAATTCCCCAATTCATAAAAAGTCGGTTTCGTGGCGAGATTTGATTTGCCCGCAGGACACAGTCGAACCTCTTTTCTGTGAAGCACTACGACGTGGCTCGCATGTCAGAGCCTAAGGCTACCTTAATCTCGAATTATTTCCGCTGCTCTCTTCGTTTTTTCTCGCTCTCTTAGCTATCCTCTTTTCGTGCTCACTGTTATCATCACCTAGGAACCCCTGTAATAATAAGACTGAATAGGTTCGTTGGGTCTTCCCCGCTAAAACGAAAAGCTAGAACAAGAACTAGAACAAGAACAACAAGAACCACACAACAAGAGCAACAACAATTACTATAACAACCTGCGCTGGGTTTAGCCAAATTCCACATCAGTCCAGCAAATTCTGTCGAATTTTCAAACAAACCCAACTCTTTTCGACAATACCACAATCAGAACTGTTACCAGTCGTTTCGGCCGTACTGTGGTGGCCTCTTTCAGTTGAATGATGAAAAACCACTGACACAAATCGAACCTTTTACCTCCAAGTAGACGCTGAAACATGCACTAAACAAGACCCTATTTTTGCACTAAGTCTAGCCATGCTGCGCTAAGTTCGACACTATGATCCTTGTTCATGGCAGGCTGATCCCTAGCAATCTGGAGCACTTTTCTAACCTTCTTATCTTCCTTCCATCACTATCAACAACTTTGGCACCTTTCCAATCGATCACATGATCATTCATCCGTGCCTGCTCGGATAACGCACATTCATCAATCCGTCCAAGTCGAGTGTGCCGTTCGTGCCCTTTAATCCCAAACCTTCATGGAGCGAAGCGTCTCAACAACATATTCATCGTCGCAATCCTGGTACTTCACACTGTTTACGACACCTTCTCTGTCATCATCAGGATCATGGTGTGAGCAGCATGGCCAGACTTAGTGCGATAATGGGGCCTTGCTCAATGTAATCTTCCGCGTCTACGTGGAGATAAAATGGTTGGATTCGTGTCAGTTGTTTTTCATTATTCTACTAAGAAGATAATTGGGTCCACGACAGGAGAGCGAAAGACAAAGGAGCGAACGACAGAGGCGCGAGGACAGCAGCTTTAATGCCAAAGGAACGAACTGTCAAAGGAAAGAAGTGCTATAGGTGCGAATGACCAAGGAACGAATTACAAAGAATCGAAAGACAAAGGTGCGAATAAACTGCGACAGGGGAGCGACGACACAAGGCGCGAATAAACTGTTGCACCGGAACGAAAGGCTCCAATGTTGCGAAACCGTGAGGAGCCTTTAGACGCTTTTCACAATCTGCCGTTGTCATAGTTTCGACCCCCCAAAATGGCGTTAGACAGCTACGTTGTCGTTCAAAAAATGTGCTGCCCACGGTGGTGGACGCAGAAAGGTGACGGACTCAGGTTGTTGTCCGAATGCTGTTATGAAGTAGCTGGCGAACTGAGAGGTTGTTGCTTGTAGAGAATGGGTGGGAACTCTTTCTCCTGAGCGATTTTGGGACGATGTCTGCGGATGTCGCACCTCAAACTTTGACCCTGCGCGATGTTCGGCGCCATTTTCTTTAGTCTGAGAAAGTGCACATTTAAAAAAAAAATGGCCCTATCTGTGATGAACCTCCTTGAACTTTTTTCGAACAGAACTTGGCAGTGTGTTTAAAATGTCTGATGCCTTGCCAATTGCTGAGTCTCGGAAGGCGTTTGGTTCTTCAGCCGGGCTTGTTTGCCGTTGTCAACATTATTCTTTCCCACAGTGGTCGTCGCTCCGTTGTCGCCGTTTATTCGCACCCTTTGTCGTCGCTCCCCTGTCGCAGTTTATTCGCGCCTTTGTCTTTCGAATTTTTTGTAATTCGCTCCTTTGTCATTCGCACCTATAGCACTTCGTTCCTTTGACAGTTCGTTCCTTTGGCATTAGTGCTGCTGTCGTCGCGCCTCTGTCGTTCGCTCCTTTGTCTTTTGCTCCTTTGTCTTTCGCTCTCCTGTGGGAACACGATCACAGTATGGCCGAAACGTCTAGTAACAATCATGATTGTGGTCTTGTCAAAACGAGTTCGGTTCTTTCGAAAGTCTAAGTCAGTTGTTCGTTTTCTCTCGAATTCTTTAATGAAATGAAAGAAAGAGTGGAACTGAGTTTGCGGAGTTCGCCAGGACAGGGCAATACATTGTGCGAACAGCTTCCGATCCGGAAGACTGCAGCCCAGGGTTCGTACACTTTACTCAACGAAACGAAACATTCAAATGGTTTTCCAGACTTTTATCTAAATATATCAAGATATATCTTTGATCTTCAAAAGCAAGTGATAGATCTAGAAAAATTAATTCTTACTTACATTTTATCATGAACATCACAAATTTGAGACTGTTACCAGAGATTTGTGACCAGCGACTGTGTTGTCCTGTCGAATTTTGTGTCATCCTGTCGAATTCTGCGTTTTCGTGTCGATTTCTGTGACATAACAAAACCTTCCGAAACACGGACTTTTTGCGCTTTGGTGTTGGAATCTCCGTCGTTTGTGTCGAAATATGCGTTGTCGGTGTCGATTTCTGCGTGAAATTGCCGAAAACTGCACCAACGTGTCAAATTCGACTCGACAGCCATGACCACCATAAAATGCTACCAAATCGTTTGCCTGGTTTTATGATTAAAATTTACGAGTCAATAATTGGGATCATTTTTCAGCCTGGGATCAGTCTTGTCCATCAAAACCTTCCGAAACACGGTTTTTTTGCCTTTTTGTGTCGGAATCTGTAACAAAGAGCATGCTGCTTCTGTATAAGGAAAGCGGAACTTCAACAATTCTACGAGTTCCTTTTCAAGACATGATTATTGATAAATGCTACAACAAAATCAAAATGTTTGTAACATTATTTTTTCAAAATATCACAGAAATCGACATATTATGACTTCATGGTACAGTAATTTCAACGCATTACAACATCGAGAAAGTCAAGTGATATCACGTCAGGTTTTCGTGGTCCTCTTTCTTGCCATAGAGAGAATACCTCTTACTGTGAGCACATCTAAAAAGCCCAATTTGCTTCAGCTTTATAAGGAAAAGTACAACTTTTTCACATATTTCGACCTTAAATTTCGAAGCAAGAACCACACTTTCATGCGCATATTTACCTAAAATTTTGTCAGCAACGTTCTTTCACAACTTTGATACTGTTTCCAGAGAATTGTGACCAGTGACAAAACAAAACATTCCGAAACACGGTTTTTGAAAAATATCGCAGAAATCGACATGTTATGATTTCGTGTAACAGCAACTTCAACGTATTACAACATGAAAATACCAAAGTAAAATCAAATCAGGTTGTGGCTGTCCCTTTTCTTACCATAGAGAGAGTACCTCTTACTGTGATGTCTTCTGAACAGCAGAGTTGGCTCGAGATGTTATGGACGAAAATACAACTTTCTTCACAGATTTCGACCTTAAATTTCAAAACAACAACACTTCCATGTGCAGGTTTGATCTAAATCTTCGTTAGTGGCCTTCTTTCAAATATTGGAAAGTCTTACCAGGGAATTGGGACAAACGTTGAACCAAAATTTTCCGAAACACAGTTGGCCGGTACATGCATGATTTTAAAGAAAATAGCGCAGGCTGGGACGGAAAGACTCGAACAAGGCCATGTCATGAACGGTGCTTACGTTTGACATGAGGAACTCTTGGGTTAAAACTCTAATGTTTTCAATCATTTTCTTATCAGGCTCGTCAAATCCAAGTCGGGTCTAGTTTCGTTTTGGGAGGCTCGCACGGAGAGCAAATAATAATCGGTTAATTGGTGACGTGATATAATTTTCCTCTGCCCGTTTTGTAGTGCGTTGAAATTGCTGTCCCATGAGATCACAAGATGTCGATGTCTGCGATATTTTGCACCTAACCAGTATAAAGCATAATTACCTTTCAAATTACAGCATGAAAATGGATCAAAGGGTTATTTTTGGAAATCCCTTAGTAAGAGATGTATTCTACACTCTAAACGAAGACAGCGAACACCTGAAATGACAAAGGTTTTTTATATCCATGCTACAAAGCCTTTAAATTGCTGTGCCCCCAAACCGCGAAATGTCGACTTCGGCGATTCTTGCTAAAGCCATTCTTCGGAACGTTCTCCTTTCTCAGTAGTCACACATTTCTACTAACTCAATACCATCGATGAAAAAACGTCGCTGACAAAATTTAAGTGCAAAGCTGCACGGGGTATTGTTGTTGTTGTTGCTTTGAAAGTTAAGGTCGAAATAGGGGGAAAAGTTATAATTTTTTTCATTAAATTAGAGCCAGGTGCGCTTTCTAGAAGACCTCGCAGTAAGAGGCGCTCCTTGTAGCAAGAAACAGGACACCGAATACCCCACTTGATTTCAATTTGCCACTTTCATTTTGTAAAGCGTTGAAGTCGCTGTGCCACGAAGTCGTAAAATGTCGATTTCTGCGATGTTTGGAAAAAACCGTGTTGCGGGAGTCTTTGTTTTTCCACTGGTCACAGTTCTCTGGTAACAGTTTCAAATTTGTGAAAGAACGCCGCTGAGAAAGTTTTAGGTCAAAGCTGTGTATGAAAGTGTTGTTGTTGCTTTGCAATTTAAGGTCGAAATCTGTAATAGAAATTATACTTTTCTTTACAACACTGAAGCAACGTGGGCTTTTCATAAGAGGTCGCAGTAAGATGTACTCTCTATGGTAAGAATCGAGGAAAGCAAAAACCTGACGTGATATCACATTACTATGTCCATGTTGTAAGGCGTTGAAATTGCTGTGCACATAATTGCCTCCTCTTTCTTTTGACGCCGATTTTTCTTGGGTGAATCTGGAGTTTTCTCATGTTGGGTAGGGTATAACCTTTTCTTTGCTCCTGCTCTTGGGCGCCCGCGCGATTTGGTTCCGCCCCGCATGGAATCAAAGCGCATGCCTTCACTGAAAAAGAAGATTGAGCGTACTGACAAGGGCACATTGGCAAGGGTCTACCGAGTTTGAGAGTGTCAATTTCAAGTGCCACGTTGTTCCAATCTACTGACTACCTGGCAGGTGAGTTCCACCAAAAGATCAGAGCCGGTTTGGGGATCTCAATCAACCAACAAGAATATTCTGACGAGGCTAAAACATACACAAAGATGTTCTCTCTTATGGACTGACAGAAGAGCCAGGAAAGCACCTATTCCTGCAAACTGATCTATGTCTTAGCCGTTTTCCTTTTTGGTTGTCAGCAGCCCAGTCAAAAAAAAGACATCCTTTCCTGCTTGTGATCTGCCTTTTAACCACCGTTTTCTCCACATTTCGAAAACACCTCAACGTTTCTTAACTGGAGTGCACCTCGAAAACACCTTGGGCTGCTTCCTGAGCTGCTCCTCGACCAAGACAGGGAATTTACCCGTCATTTAAATGCCATAAGAGTCCTCACTCTGGATTTCGACCTTGCGTTTTAAAGGTGGATATTCGATGCTCTGATCTTGGTTATGAGATCACGTGATTTGCAGTTGGCAGGAAACTTTGCAAAGTTGGACTGTGCCATGGTCACAAAAGCAGCAGCAAAAAAAAAAAGAAAAGAAAAAACAGTGACCTTGCACATTAGCCAAAAGGCTCAAGGTCATCAGGAAATTTAAGCCAAGATCAGGGGTCCAACTTCAATGTCACATTATCTATTTGGTTGCGTGGATATTTTATTTGCCTCTATCTTATCCATCATCTCTGAACAATCTATGAAGTCAAATTTTGTGTCTTCCTTCCATGGTAACGTCATGATCAGGCTAACAAAAGAAAAAGCTTAGTATAAAGTTATTTTACACAGCTCAACTGGAGCATACCCTACAGTGGTCAACAGCTAACACTTACGTAACATTACTCCACTGCTCTCCATGTTATCTTCAAGAGCAGGAGATAAAAGTAGCATGCCTACTCGGAGTAGTATGCAAGCTCCCTACTCTAGGAGAGGAAGTGTTCATCGACGAATTGTGTCCTTTCTGTTTTGTCCAAATTGTTGTCCTTGCTGAAGGAAGAACTGATAGACCTCGTAAGGAGGCGAGCCAGTTTGAAAGGGAAAAATGGGCTGCGTTAGTCAGCTGTGGAACCGATTCTAGAGCATCACAACATCCAACGCCTGTTTTACTTCGGGGACGCCCCCGGCACGTCCAACACGCTCTACAGTGTCAAACGACGCACGCAATTGCAATCACACTGCCACATTGCAGGTTTAGTTCAGCGTTTCTTTGAAGCAGAGGCCCGCCTGGTTGCTGACGACAGTCGACTCATCGCTGACTGTCAGCAGATCTTCTTGGGCACCGATGCCGTGGACCCCGCAGGGCTCACAGAAATAGACAAGAAGATTCAGTCCAGAAGTGGGGCAGCGTTGGTGACAAACAGTCACACCGAAATTTCACCTTCTCGAACATTGTCGCATCGAACGAAAGGTTTAGCGTTGGCCTTGGGGCTTCTTAGTGAGCACGCCAGCAAAGCACCGAAAGATTGCACGCTGAGTTACACAGCCTGTCATGATCAGCGACGTTCTGCAGGGCCGTCGACGAGTTGGACCGACTAGCAACGGTCGAAAAACAGCACTTCCTCTCAACCCTGCCCCAGGCTTCCAAAGGTTCCTGCTGCCCGCAAGCATAGCCAATGCTAAAATAAGCGCAGTTTTATTTTTTGAACACGGCGGTGTTGATTACAGTTTTCTTTCAATAAAACAAAGAAAGCCTAACCAGCAACATTTTTAAGCTTCCATATGCATTCCTCCTAATTCATTTGTGTCTCAAACTCATCCTTTCGCAGCTTCCTTTGAGATGGATCAGCCTTGTCAATTATAGCTAGCTTGCGATACTGTTGCGCATGGACTTCACAATCGTTGTCTTGATGATCTGCAGTCATTTCCCTAAACGTTGCACGTTAACAGCTGTGTAGTAGCTGTCGATGTTGAGAAATGCGTTTGGTAGCAACATGGTAGTCTCCCCAACGCACGCTGGAATCTCCCGCGAGTTAAAGCTTTCTTCACGATATTTGATGAGCTTAGGAGCCCCCTGTCCCTTCCCCCGTGCTTCAATGCTGTCTGTTTCCATCGAATTACCCAGAATATGGAGATCATCAACAAAGCTCGCTCTACCATTGATTACTCATTTCCTTCCAACAAAATTCCATTGAACAACCCCTCCCCTTTCACACTGAACAACTTCTCCTCTACACATTGCGCGCTCTCTCTCTCTTGCTCTCTCTCTCTCTCTATCTCTATCCGCCTCTCTCTCTCTCCCTCTCTCTCCCTCCCTCTCTCTCTCTATCTCTCCCTCTGGCTCTCAAGTGACAAGAACAGTTCCATTGTGATTCCAGTGGGTGTGATTCAATACACTGGTTCAACCCTCAATGGTGTGCGGAGAGTGTGCATATCGCCAAAACTCTTCTTCTGGTGCCCCGAACAAAAGTTGAGGAGCCATGACTATGAGTTCTTGTACAGGGTCTTGCTTCGGCAAATTTTCATAACCTCTGGGTATTCCTTTTTATCAGACAAGGAAACTTATTCCTTCCAGGAGAAGTATTGGACAAGTTCATGCAATATCTTGGATGTACAATAGAAATAAAAACACATTTTTTGGTCTAAACATCCTAGCAGTATCGCGAAACCCCATGTCCTTGTGTGAAGAATCACTTATGGTGCCAAGGAAACATTTTAGGAAAAAGATATTATAGTTTTCACAGAAACTTGACCAAATCATGCAATTTCAACCAAAATACGATAAAGTTGAAATTCAATGTTTTGCTCATTGTTCACTCATTTTGTCCGTCACCCCTCCTTTTTGTTGAAAAAAGGTATCTCTGGTCCTGGGCGAACTAATGCAATAGAAATATGTCAAACATTTCTGTCGGAACTTTACTTAATATTCAATTTAGGGGCCGACGCTACCGGCATTTTTTTTCCAAACGAATGATGTTCGTTTGAGGGTGGAGGGGGCTCGGAGCTTGTTCGTTTGGACAAAAAGTCGGCATTATTGGACTGGGCTTGATGTCGAGCCAATCAGCCGACCGATTGACTTTCACGCGCACGGCTGGCAGTGCACATGTAGGAATGCATCATGCCATGCATCAGCCAATCTGAGACATCCGGATACTGTAGCCGGTGTACAAGTAGATCTATATCTACCACTTGATTTACTTGGTGTAGGGGACCGTTCGTACTGCGTGCGCGTGCGTGTGCACGTGGTTTTCATGGCTTCCTGGTGAATTGTCGTTTCGGTGATGAAGAGGTCCATAAAAACTACGCTCACGGGG
>JAOWAR010149822.1:0-11437 GCA_028571005.1 Clathrina lutea
TGGCACAAACTCTCAGTGGACACATATGAAAACTATAACACCATGGCTGGGAGATTATTTTTTTTGGGGAAAAATGGATCAAACAGAGTGCTCACCCTCGAATTGCAAGACTGTTGCTCAGCTGCTGTTCAAGCTTGCTGACCTACAAGATAACACAGGCATAACCAAGTCCTTCTTTTCCATTGAACTTTCAATCTAGGCAGAGGATAACCAGACATTCTTCGAGTAAGGTATACACATCAAAAAGTCCAAGCACAGCTGTGGATGCCGGTAGGTCTACCTACTGAGAGGACACACCCAACCCAATGCACAGCGGAGCTCCCCAGCTGATTTTATCGTGTCCTAGCATGATCAGGAGAAACATCTGTGCTCTCGTTTCCAAGCGGATTAACATGCCGGACTATGACTTTCCCTTGTCAAAACACAGTCAGTAACTCACTCAACACACTTCCCTCTGAGCCAGTACATGCACCAAGTGGAGGAGAGGAGTATAACAGAAGTCAACCACTTGAAACCCAAGGAAAGAGAGAGAGAGAGAGAGAGAGAGAGAGAGAGAGAGAAACGGAACACGGAGGTGACGATTTACCTGCAGTTAAAGGGCCACTGCCATGCTTTGCACTCCTATATTGTTTACCCTTGCGTCGTCATAATCTCACGATGGCTTCCATGTGCAAGGCTGTAAGATTGTGGGCTTAACAGAGCAGGTGCAATTTGGTAGTTGGGATCGATCGTGCTAGAAAGGTCGAAGCACAGTATCACTTTCTGCATGCTAGCCTCACTACAGTGTAGCTTTCAGTGCATGGCATGGATGTAGACCAGACTCATTGCAGTGCAGCTTTCACTACAGAACATGGATGTAGACCAGCCTCATTACAGTGTAGCTTTTGGTACACAGCATGGACGTAGACCCGCCTCACTACAGTGTAGCTTTCAGTGCACAGCATGGATGTAGACAAGCCTCATTACAGTATAGTTTCTAGTACACAGCATGGATGTAGACCTGCCTCACTACAGTGTAACTTTTACTAGGCAGCATGGATGTGTAGCTTTCGGTGCACAGCATGGATGTAGGCCATCCTCACTACAGTGTAGCTTTCAGTATGCAACATGGATGTAGACCAGCCTCACTAAAGTGATGTTTTCAGTACACAGCATGGATGTAGACTAGCCTCACTACAGTCATGTTTTCAGTACACAGCATGGATGTAGACCAGCCTCACTACAGTGATGCTTTCAGTACACAGCATGGATGTAGACCAGCTGGAAGACACATAACCACTTGAGTGCACGGCCGTGGAAAATACAAAATCTTAAATCTGTAATAAGCTGACGAAACCAGTTCTCAGCAAAGTGCTGCCATGTCCCTTTTAAGATTGTACTATTGTGGCTGTGAAACGTTAGCTGATGGTGCTGCAGGTTGCTAGGTGATGGCTGTGCAGGTTTGAACTCAATGCTCTTTCCAGCTTTCCGACTTTTGTCAAGAATCTACACAGTTCTTTCTTTCCATTACACCCAAGAAAGTTTGATGTTTACTGTGGAGACTTGTGGTGTGGAAGACAACACCTAAACAGATTTCCTAAATATTTACCAGCAATGTGGTGCCCTGAACACTCTCCTCGAGCTCGGCAATACGCTGCTTGCGTTCTGACGAAACCTGGCGCTCATGGCGGAGTTCAGCCTGGCAGCAAGGAGAGTGAAGACAAAGAGAGCAAAGAACGAAGGACAGCGTTTAGCTACTTTTTCATTTTCTTCTCAAGCAAAACCAACGAGGCTCGATCACCTAGGCAAAAGAAAAGTTCTCTCAGGAGACACAAGGGGCAAAAAAAACTGTAGTCTTCAAAGATATTTTGAAAGGTGAAAAGCCTGTAAACAATTCATTCGCCCATTTCAAAATGCTGTGAATTTTCTCAAATGCACAGAATCACACAGCTGGGCAGAACACCTGAACAAGCACCCCTGGAACTACTTAGTAGAGAGGAGGGAATCAGACTGTTTGAAACGTTTTCAATTTTGAGAACTTCGGCGGTTTCACTCCATGCTTTGTTGATTAGATTAGAGTCATTTTCATGGCACATGAAATGAGAATGCTTTGGGTGGTCTGTGGTATCTGGCTGATATGCGCTTACGAGAAAACGTCTGAAAGGCATGCTGAACGATGTTGAAGTACATTTCACTTCAAGCGCTGCTGTACAATTGCAAGATGGTAGCGGTGGACTCGCAAGCACGCCTGTAGGCCTACATGAGACGCTGCATTGGTAGCCATGGTGCTGACCATGGTCCTTGCATAACGCATGGGAGACGCAGGGTCATGTGCCGGGCCAACACAGATGTATATACACTCATGTCATCATGAAAGTTAGATGCCACTTATGGAAAAATTACTCATGCCATCGAGCACACGACGTGCCTTTCGTGTCTTCAGACTTCTTAAGCGTTTTTTCTAGAGTCATTTGTGCCTCCCGTGTGTGTGTGTGTGTGTGTGTGTGTGTGTGTGTGTGTGTGTGTGTGTGTGTGTGTGTGTGGCACTCTGCTCACAGCCTTTCTTGCAACATGACACTTGCTTATGGCATGCCCTCCATTTTGTTGCCGCACCCATTCTTCCTTTCATGTCCATGTTTTGCGTTCGTATCCGTACTGCCGGTTTTTGTTTTCTTTTTGTTCCTTCCCCTTTGGTTGTCCTTTCTGTTTGTTCATGTTCCTTTTTTTTTGTTGTTGTTGTTGGTCAGGGGGCGGGGAGATGGCATGCGTAACCTAACACCTTAGCTAGCAGTAACATTACGGAGTGCACTGACGAGAAACCAGGCTGCATGCACAGGTTGTCTCTCTCCTTTTTCTGCTGCCTATTTTGCCAGCCTGCCACATGAAAATGCTCCACGGGCAGGCCACAAAAACCTTATATGCTACTATATGCCTTTTGCTGGGTCACCCACGCACAGCTCCTTGTGCCCAAGACCGAAAACTGTGTGAGCAGCACGATGCAAGTCAACAGACCAATGAAACGTTCGGCTCATCTGCCAAGTAATCTAAGTCAACAGAACATGTGAAAAGTCACAGAATGAACTATGAACAAACTCGTCAAACATACTTGCAGCTCGGCTATTTCATTCTCCCTCTTTAGTCGCAACGTTGTCTCGCCCGCCATGCGTCGCTGCAAGTCGCTGCTTTCATCTTGAACAATGGAGACCAGCTTCTCCATGACGATTCGTTGTGAACGCTCCTCGCGCAGTTGTATTTGACACTCTGCAAGATTGCCCGGGAATATTCCGGGTGGTGGTACCACAGATCCAAGTGAGGTGGTTGTGCTCCCTACACCATTGGAAGGCAGTGGCCATGGAGCATTTGAAGGTGCAGGAGCAGCAGAAATGAGCATTCCTAGAGAAGAATCCAATGTCTCTGGGGGCACAGACGACTCCCAATCAACTCGCTCTGTTCGCAAAGAGGTTACTATCTGTTCCTCAGGTTCATCGTCCTCATTGCTCAGCATTCCAAACTGTACGGTGTCTTGCAAATCCTCCTTCTTATTGCTTGCCTTGTTGGCATCAATATCCTCTTCTTCTTCTTTGTTGTTCAGGCTGCCATCATCATCGTTTTCTCCCCAATTGCCACGATTGTGGTCAGCATCTTCTTCACCTTCACTGGATTCCTTCGTATCCTTGCTTTCCTCCATTACATCTTCTCTCGCCACCTCACTGCCATCTTCCTTTTCTTCTTCTTCTTCTTCTTCTTCTTCTTCTTCTTCTTCTTCTTCTTCTTCTTCTTCTTCTTCTTCTTCTTCTTCGTCTTCCTTCAGCTTCTTGTTTTATTCTTCTTCTTCTTCATTGCCTTTATTCCTTGTCTCATGCTGTAATATTCACAGGGGTAATGTACTGTTATCATCAAAATTGACATGGGTATATTACACGCAAAAATAGCTGGTCGGCAGCTGAGTTCCAAGCTGACCCGGCTGGGGAATTCTAGCCAGGTCAGCACTGACCTGGCTAGAGGAAATCCTGGCTACATCACTGCAACCCCGACTGACACATTACGTAGCGGTACGTTACGTCGACGACACTGGGACTGTTGTCACCAGCACACAACAAGCCCGCAACATTTTGACACACTTGAACAAACAACACCGCACCATCAAAAAACTTGAGATGGAACTCCCTGACACTGACTGACGGCTTCCTTCCACTCCTGGACATACAACCGCTACGCATCGACGAAGATTGCAACACACGCCACAGACTTTAAACGAAACCAGCAGCTACAGGCATCCCCTTGAGCTTCCGTTCCCACCACCTGAGCTCCACCCAAAGGGCCAATGTCCACAACAAGCTTTGCCACGTTAGACTGTGCTCCGCAACGGAATACAGAGCTGAAGCCCTGCTGGCTACCAAAAACAAACTAGTACACAACGACTACCCTTATGACTCGACAAAACAGACACGAACAAAAACAACAAACGACAACAAGACAAGAGCGCAAGTCCGAGGCCATGGGTTCGAGCCCCACCTGAGGCCAATGATTTTTCCTTCGTTCCCTGTCTCTCAGCCCCCGCGGGCGGCCAACGTGATTCTCTTTCTCATTCTTAATCTTCCCCACGTTATCTATCTATCTATAATTTCTTTATACTCGTCTCGTAAGGCTAGGGCAATCCTAGTCCCTTGAGTCGACAACTCTCCTCCGGGCAGGAAAAGCGTTTCGCGAGTAGCTGGCGCGGGCAGCAATCCCGATTTCGGATCGCTGCAGCGGAGAGCTGGGCAGGAGCAATCTTGTCGCGGCAGTGAGACAAAACGAAGTTGAATGATTTGGTTGAGGTGTGGGTCAAGAGCACTTCACGGGGATACAACATACAGAAAAAGGTGTTTTCTTTTCCTAACTGGCACTGCGGCAAAGTCGGGAAAACACCACCTTTTCCTACCTGATGGTCTCTCCAGTGACTCTTCACTCCTGTGCTTCCTGACGACCTTTTTTCTTTTCTTTCTTTTAAATTATTTATTTATTTATTTTTAGTCTTCAAAGGCCGGATCACGAAATCACCTCTTCCTGCTAACTGCTCTGATTTTCAACAACCTTCAGTTTTCCTGTTTCTTTCCTTAGGTTTCCTCCAAGCATGAGGTTTCCTCCCCTATACAGCTAAGCATGAGGTTTCCTCCCCTATATAAGGCTGAACTACGCTACGCTGAGAAGATGTTCTATGTTCGTCTTGGGGCCAGACTTTCTACCTGTGGTGCTACTGGTTGCTCCCATCGCTGGTGGACAACTGCTAAGCGAGCGTGTGGTTTCCAGTCCCGCCAGTCTATGCCATCACTTGTTGACAACGGCAGAATATGCATTTCAGCTGCTGAGAAAGCATGCTGCTTGAACAAGTCATTTGCTGCACAGTGTAGTTAAAAAGCGAAAGCCTGCAGACGGCCTGACGGTTTCGTCAGTTGAAGTGTGTGTGTTTGTGTGCTACATTTTCTATAGTTGGACTAGGGTGAAGGGTGAAATGCGATTTGCTTGTCAGCCAGTATGCAAAATAAAAATTACAAGAGCAGCAGAAGGCCCGTTTCATCAGTTGAGGCGCTGTCATGCCGACACAAGAAAACCTCCTACAAGCCTAGACATTTCTATGTCCACCTGTTTCAGACCTCTCTCAAGACGGAATGGGAAACTAAGGGATGACAATGGGTTCCAGGGCCGTGCAGGGTAAGCAAAAGAGGCGAGAAAAAAGGGACGAGAAGAATGTGTGACCGGTGGCGGTTGTCTGTATCAGATTTTTTTTTTATTGTATACTTAGTATCTTTACCAATGCTGTGTCTGCATTGGCTCATCCAAAGATTGGGCTAGAAGATCTGCAACTTGTTGCGCAATGATTCCTTCTTCTCTTTTTTTTCTTCTTGCTAACGGAAAGGCTTCGCTTGACCCGCTAGAGCTAAAGCAATCCAGCTGTCAGAGAATGTCTGAACGAGCAGAAAAGAGAGACTTCACATTCCATCGACGGTCAATACAGTCCAGGACGATATAGTCACCGATATCTGACCCGATCTACCATGTACTATGCTCTCAGATTGCTTGGTACTAGGAAACAATTTCAGATTGCTTGGTACTAGGAAACAATTTCAGATTGTTTGGTACTAGGAAACAATTTCAGATAGTTTGGTACAAGGAAACAATTTCGGATTGTTTGGTGCCAGGAAACAACTTCAGATTGTTTGTTGCTAGGAAACAATATGGCAGATGTGCTCTTTCAATGGTTTTGCTTAAATCAGGAAAAGGTCTATTTCAGTGACGTTAGCTTTAGCACTCAAATAGCCAAGTGCGCTCATTAGATTATTGTACCTGGAATCTAGGCTCTCTTTGGTTTCACATTTTTTAAGTTGAAAGAGGGTCTGGGTACTACTAGGCTCGCTGCTGGGCAGAGCAAGTCGTGGCCGTGTCAAAAGTTTGCTTGCTAAACCCCTGCATCCCTTCTACACTATAGTTGCCCCTCCACCAAAGCCACCATAATCCTTTAAAAAAGGACTTCACTCCGACGCCGTCCTGTACAGTTCCAGCCCAGGTTCACACGTTTCAAAGAAAACAAGCGATCAAATTTTGGCAACAAATGTATTCTCAGGAGGCGTTGTGTTTCATGAAGAACGAAGAAAGTGAGAAATAATCCAATGTATATGTGAGGTGATTATCACGACTGAGTAAACTGAAGCTTAATATTTGGCATCAGGAAAATAAAACTGAAAGAGAAAATGAAAATGTAGAAAGAGATAAATGAGTTTGACAAACATGAAAAAACCATAGAAGGGCACGTGTCATGCATTGGGGATCAGGCAAGGATAATTGACTATGCATTGGGGCTCAGGCAAGGATCATTGACTATGCATTGGGGCTCAGGCAAGGATCATTGACTATGCGACGAATCCAGTTTAGATAGCTGAAGACTTTGGTGAAGACAGTGAGTTTTCCTGGTGTGCCGCACACGTCGGCACCCCAGCTGACAATTCCTGACTGAACAAAACGGCATGACTGGTCTTCATAGCTGAAGGCTCCTCCTCCGCTGTCACCTTGGCAAGTGTCCTGACGTCCACTTTCTGTACCAGCGCAGAAGTGCTTTTCGTTGATGACGGTAATATCGTCTTGTGGGTACGCCGTGCGGCACTGTTCGTTGCTGTGGATCGGCAAGACAACTTGGCGGATGTGTTTCGTACCCGTCCTGTTCACCTTCTTTGCGCCGCACCCAATAACGTAGACATCACTGTTAGGGGCAACCGAGCAGTCGTCGTCCGGGAGGCAGATTGTCTGAACGCGATGGTTGAGTTTAAATGGCTTCTTCAGCTTGAGGATGGCTATGTCATTTACCAAGCTCAAAGGGTTGTAGCTCTCGTGGGGAATCGCCTCCAAAGCCAGTCGTCGCTGCTCACAACTCTCCTGCTCGTTGCTGAAACAAGACTTCTTGCCAGCGTAGATGGCAATCTGGTTTGCCACTTTGCCACGAATGCAATGAGCAGCTGTCAGGATGTAGTTTGGATGAATTAGTGTGCCGCCACAGAATGGAGATCTTCTGGTCTCCCGTGACTTGGGTCTTTCTCTGTCCTTCAAGTACACCTACAGGAAGAAAGAACAAAAAATTTATACAAGCATTTTGGAGCATTCTGATAGCCCTTAAAACTCTTGGAAAAGGACATTATGTGGCTACTGTTTGAACCGCTTGGCTTCTCACTGTTGGATTCCAAAACGCACAAAAGACAGCTATGAGTTTTCACCCATTAAGCATGAAGAGCCGGGGAGCAAGGATTTGTTTCAACCTTTCTTGAAGCTATGCTTAACAATTTCTCTTACCATCCACGGCCAACAGTTTGTGTTGATCTTGGTACCACCAAGGATGTAGGTCTGGCGACAGGTCACAGATGGACAGCGGCAGCCGCAACCTGAACTCAACAAACACCAAAGAAACGCAAGCAAACAGAAAGAGCCACTCGAGCACCTGTTCGCAGCCTGTTAAACTCGAGCACCTGTTTACAACCTTCAGTGAGACTGACCCAGAGAGATCCCGACCTACTTGAAACCACAGGCATTGACCTACTCTGTGACTGGCAACAATTAGGGCCTAATTTTCGTGAAGATTACACTTTGAGTTTAAATTTGACATTGATCTTGTGTTAAGACATTAATGGCTGGATGAGAAAAAAATGACTTAAGTCAAAAGACGCTTGAAAGACCGTGATCCGTTTCTTCCTTCATGGCAGGAAAATAGACAGGCAGCATAAAGGTAGAGGACAGAAGCAAATGTCAGGCAGCATAAAGGTAGACTGGACAGAAGCAAATGACAGGCAGCATAAAGGTAGACTGGACAGAAGCAAATGACAGGCGGCATAAAGGTAGAGGACAGAAGCAAAATGACAGCACTGCTCATTTGTGTTCCTCAGGAAGAGCTTGAAGCCCAAGGCAAAAGTGGACTTGAATTAAGTTTGGCGTGGAGATAAGAGGATGTTTATGCTTTTCAAGGAAAACACCAAACTTACGTCGGGAGCAGTTGCGTGTCAGGCTTCTGACCCTTGGACCTGTCTTCTCGAAGAATGGGAGAGTTGGTGTGATCTCAGGAGGCAGATAATTGGCTGTGGTGATAGGCAGGGTGTCACTGAGGATTGATCTTGAACTCCTCGGTGCTGTTGAGCAGGTCGTGCAGTTTGTGGCATTGGTGTTGCGTAGCCCACATGACCGCTCACACGTCGGTCTGATGTTTCGCTGTGCCAAGCACTGACCCTCTGATGTCGCCCGGCAGCTACCACCTTGAAGAGGACTGAATCGCTGGCACTGGATGACGTCACGGGACCAGTCTTGCCAGCACGCAAAGAAGCATTTGCAGCTGTCGTCGTAAAGCACGACCGATCGGAGGAGGTCGCTTGATGTCCACTGCTCAATGGTTTCTGAAACTACAGTCGTGGCCAGCTTCCAGCGTTGCTGGCTAACCTGAGTTTCATATAACACAAAACTTGCGCGGTTTACCGGAGAGTAGACAGCTGATGGACTGCTGATAGGACGATAGCCAAAGTTCGTCCCTCGCTTGTAAAACCGACATGCTCCCGACCTCACTTGCCCTGGAGAGAGATGAGCACTGCGAGCCCAGATGTAGTGGTGTGTAACACCGTTGAGTTGTGGGCTGGTTGTGTAAAATATCTGAACTCTGTCACGAGATGGGTCATAGTAAGCGGATAGCCCATTTCCCCGGCGAGCCGGTGTACCGAAGCGAATCACGGCCGCTGGCACAAAGCGGAATTGGGTCGCTGCAAGCTTAGCCACGACGGCGACAGACCTTCCGCTGAGCAGCTCAGCCCGTCTTTCTTCAGGGGGTTGGCTGCTGCACTGAGCAGAGAACACACCTCGTCTATTCGCAAGCACCTCCCGCCCTGCCTCAAACACTATATAAACTCCTCTTTGCCGGCTGTCCCAGACAAGTCGAGGATTAGTCGTGTTTCCAAACAGCTGAAAGTTTAAACTTCCGGATGAAAGGAACCGCCCCACCTCACGGAAGTACACAACATGAACAACAGAACGCCTCTGCTGTTCAAAGAGGACAACGAAGGAGACGGTGAAGCCTCCCAAGGCAGGGTTAAAGATGGCGCCACCCAGCGTCACATGGAGAGACCGGGCACGGGCGACAATGCGGTGCTGAGTGTTGGAGCCATTTTCGAACACGTGGCACCCGACAATAATTCGCTTCCCGCTGTTGATGGTGGGAGTTTGCAGCTCGTACACTACGGAGAAGGCTCTGATCAGCGGATTGAAAGCGACCTGTGGGTTTTGCCGTACACCTGTAAAAGAAGAAGAAGAAAGATATAAAGGCAGAATTTAGCAGGGAAATGGACAAGGGGTATAAGCCAAACTTGTTCATGGTTGTTCAAAGATGTTGTGGAAACAAGCGAGGTGGGGATGAAAATAGTGGAGGGAGAGAAATGGAAAGAAACTGCAGAATGACTGTCTTTGTCATTTGCAAACGAAAAAAAAAAAAGAAGAAATAGCAAGAAAAAAGCATTATGAAATGATCAAGAATTTTGTATTATAGGCTGCTCCTGCCAGTTATGCTTTGTATGGCTCTCATAACCACATTGCTGCTCTTGCCCCTTAAGGCTGGAATCAGTGCGCTCACAAGAGCCAAATGAATTGAGTTTTCACCTTGCGGAGTGCGTTGTGTCAAGTGCTTTCGCCAAAGTCGATCCCCTCTCGGCGACAGGAGCGCGGCGAAGACATAGTCTGGTCGACCATCAACCACTTCGTTCACAATATACGCATCAACATGGTAAACCACCAGTGTGTTACCAGTGTGTGGATTGCGTGCGATCTGAAGGAGCAATGAGGAAACAAAAAGAAGTTGTTGAGAACAGAACTCATCTGAATGTTCATTTCAGGGTTGACATTCAGCAGAACACATACCAGTGAACTCTATGTCCAATGTACAACTGAAGATCAGAAACTTCAGGAAAGGAAAAAAGTACTGTTTCTATTCTCATGAAATCATGTGATGTCTCGCAGTCTCTTTCGACATTCCAAGACTGCTGCAGGTTTACAGAAAAGCCTTTCTGGTGGGCTTGTGCCCAACTTTCGCTGCCATCGGTGTTGTACCATATGAATACCAGCTGAACTGGCGGTTTGATTGGCACAGAAAACATCATTTCTCAAGTTGAAATCTGTGGTTTTTCTTTTCATTTTCAGATGTATTCTTTTGCCTTGGAGAGCCTCACTCACACTCGGACTGCCGGGCCGGCCAATGCCAAGGTTGGAATTCAGAAGAATTGGATTTCCAGCAGGTGCGTAGTCTGCAACATAGACCAGTGGAGGCGCTGGCTTGACAAACTTAAACTCCGTCTCAGGAGAGGAGCAGACAGGCGTAACGCCGTAGTACAAGCATGAGATGGTCGGAGGGTTTCTGTCCAACCAATTTCGGCCCACTGACTGCCCTGCAGGAAGAAATATTGGCAACTCGATGAAATTTTATGAATTCACACGCCTTGACCGGATGATCTCATAGCTTCGAAGCGCTAGTTTAATGGAACAGTAACATGACTTTGGCAAATTTAAGAACATGTCTTTTCATGTGGAAGCACAGATTAGCGGCTTTGACAGGGATGGCCATTAGCTAATGGCCGTACAGATGTCCAACTAAGAAGGCCTGAATGAAAAGCAATGTAAGACCGGTCTATCACCCAAGACAGGTTAGATCTAAACACTTCCTTCCCAAACTACACTATGGAATGAGGTTCGCCATGAGTTCAGAAATCAAGAAAAGTAGAAAGAAGCACACCAAAACACCACTACGACTAGCAGTTAGGTCTCGCAAGCTCCAGAGGCCAGTGAGTGATGAACACACACACACACACACACACACACACACACACACACACCACACCACACACACACCACACACACACACACACACACACACACACACACACACACACACACACACACACACACACAC
>JAOWAR010149833.1:0-11436 GCA_028571005.1 Clathrina lutea
CACTTCCTCCGGCTCAGCCGAGGTCCTCGGAGACGCCTGGTGGCAGTCACAGTCCGGCAAATAGGAGTTGGGGTGTAGTGCATGCTTGTGTTTAGCGTAATGCAGTGGAGCTGATGGATGAGCGTCTCTGAATGTTTGTTCGAACTGGCGTGAGGCGTGCCTGCCTCTTGTGGTGCAACTGGTAGCACACTGGACACGCAATCTAGACGTTACAGGTTCGAGTCCCGTCGAGAAGAACTGGCACTTTTTTTCGCTCAGACTCTCAGCTCTAACTTTCGTCTCGTGAAAAGACACAAACACACACACACACACACACACACACACAAAGACACACACACACACACGCGCACACACGCACGCACACACACACACACACACACACACACACACACAAAAAAAAAATACACACACACACACACACACTTCTATCACCTCAAAAACACTTGCAGATTTTGGGCAGAAGCTGCCCTCATTCAGGTTGTGTGTGATTCAATGACATGCACGAATGCAGTTTACAAGAAAAGCTCACCTTCTCAACCACATGACTGCCTCCTTGCCTTTCACCAAATAATTTCGCATGACAGGCTGGAAGCAAATGCACGGGATGCAAACGCGGCTGGTCTTGCGAACTGGACAACAGCAACATTACACCGTTGTAGCCACAGCACGAAGGGCTGAATGAAAACAAAGGCCTCCGTCACTGAAAGAAAAAAAAGATATTTTTGCACTGAGCCACCGTACTGGCGTCCTCACCTGGCTTGGTTTTTGCCTCGCTGTCTCTCCCTCTCGCTTCTGTTGCGCTCCAGGGGCCCTGAAACAACGGTTGGACGCTCCACTCTTGCACAGCATGAATCGACACAGCACAGCCGTTGCGAGTACATGTTCATTCCTGCCACCTGTGGAAAATTACCCCTCGCCGTCTCTCCGCGAAGAAGAGAAGCAAAACGGATGACAGCGACCATCGTCGCTCGCAGTCGTTCGAAGTTGACACAAGGAAAGCTCCTAGCAAAGCGCAAAAGGCATGCAACGCACTTCGAGTCGATCCGTTGCATGCAGCTGAATATGCAGCTGCCGATTGCGCGCTCCCGGTCCCCGTGCACATGCATGCTGCACCTGCGTGTACGTGCGCGTTCTAGGCGCTTGACGTCAGACATTGCCAAATCCCATTGCGCAACCACTGGGGCTTTGCAGCGGGAGCCGCCATATTGGATTTCTTGGAGGCGCGCTGGTATTGCAACAATTAAAATAATTGGTTGCGAAGCTTGGTTGAGATGTTAAAGCGGCAGTGTCACGCTATTCTGAGCTCTGGGATGTATGCAAAAGCGCCATTTTCAGGTGGGGATTTTTAAAATGGCGGCCAAGCCCAGTCGCGGCTGAAAGATCTGGAGCTGAACGGAGGCGAGCGAGCTCGAGCCAGCTGCGCAGCTGCGACCGGCTCTTCCCCGCGATCGGCCGCGCCGGTTGCCATTTTATTTTATATACAAAATTTACACCGAATACGTGACACTGCCGCTTTAAACAACCTCAACCGTCAGCCAGGACTGGCGCAATAAGACCGTTGTCTCAGGCCCCCGCTAGTAGTAGTATAGTGTGGTTCAGGCAGTCGATCTGAGTCCGCACAGCATTGAGTGAAGGATGTCTGGGAACCTCGACCGACAGCTCTTTGTAAGTAATTCTGCTGTGCGTGGGAGCCGGACACTCACTGACAGACTACACCCGATCAGACTTCGCCTACCCCGGCAGTGCATTAATGCATTTCCATTCAAGCTTACTGCACCCCATCCTTTGTTTTTCTCTGTCCACGTGCACCTTCCTTCTGCAGGACGCCGCCGGCTCTGGTCGCCATGAAAGCTGTGCGGAACTTGTGCGACGGGGAGCGTCGTGCAACGCAAAACACGGCTGGGTGAGGATTAATAAGCCAGCTGTATTAACCCAATTAGTATTTTATGTTAAAGAAAAGCCTGCACCGAAAATCTTGTCTAAGCAAAAATGTCACTGGCAGGTTCGAGCAAAGTGGGATATGTATCCACTAACAAACAAGTCTCACATACACATGCAGCAAGGGTTGATTGCGAAAAGGAAACTCAAGCCTTCCCGCACTCCTAAGACTTCGAATCGTTCTGGACCTTTTTTCTTCCTTTGAGATGGTTATCTTGATAGGTAGAAGCTCGATCTCAAGCTTAAGTGGTACCGTAGGGTTTGATATCATGAATCACTTGATCCGCAATTGGAAAAGCACCATTTTCACAAAAAAATGCTTGGTCAGCATCAATCAAGTTTTCTTCTAACGCCGTTGCAATTGTGATCAATTTGAGAGTAGAGCCTGGTTCATAACCGCTAGTGACCGCATAATTGAGATAGTGGGAGCGTGGAAATTGTTGAAAGCGATTGGGATCAAAGCCAGGCATATGAGCTAACGCTAAAATCGCTCCTGTTTTTGATTCCATCACAATGGCAATCCCTTTTTTGGCTTGCGTTCGCTTGAGACCTTTGCGAAGCGCTTTTTCTGAGAAATATTGAATGGAACTATCAATCGTGAGGTGCAGCGAATAAGGTTGTGGGGCTTTCATATTTTGATAAGAAGCTGAAGGAATAATGCGGTGGGTGCCATCTTGCTCAACAATGTATTTCTTTTTTTCTCCCTTCAAAAAATTTTGATACTCATATTCTAGTCCTTCAAAGCCTTGAGAATCGATCCCAGTGAAGCCTAAGAGGGGGCCTGCAAAATTGCCCAAGGGGTAGTAGCGTTTATATTCTTGAATAAAATCAATCCCGTTGATTTTCAATGTTTTGATCTTCGCCGAAACTGCGGGGTTGACTTGCCGTTTGATCCAAACAAAAGAACGTGGAGCTTTCAGTTGTTTCAATAATTTTTTTTTGTCAATCTTCAGGAGCGAGGAAAGCTGCTGGGCTGTTTTTTCAGGAAATTGAATGGCGGGAGGAAAGGCATGGATTGAATCTACTTTAATGGAAGTGGCTAAAAGACGCCCTCGCTGGTCATAGATAGGGTTGCGTTTGCTTTCAATTTCAATTGTCCGTTGTTGTTGTTTTTTCGCCAATTCATCGTAATAATCGGCATTCCAGATTTGTAAATAAAACACTCTCCCCAAAATGACTAAAAAACAAACTCCCACTAAAATCCCTACCGACATGAGGCGCATTTGAAACTTGTAAACATTGAGGCGAGGAGGATTATTGGTTTTCATCAGAGAGGTCTGTGGGGAGGGTCAAACGTTGTGCAGGAGAAGGAGGGCGCATGTTCATTTGAGTGGTGGCAATCCGCTCCAAACGCTCCAAACGAGTTAAAAAGCTCACTTCGATCTCTAAGAGAGCAATGCGTTCTTGCAGATGCGTTTTTTCTTTATTGAACGCTTGAACTTGGTATCCTAGTTGGAGATAATGGGTCCATTGCCAAATATACGCAAGGCTTCCCAAAGCAATGAGAAAGGTTGCAACAATGATGGTCCGCAACGAATATTGAGGAGAGAACCAAAGTTTAGAGAAATGCCACCATTTATGCTGGCGTCGAATCAAACGAGAACGGTGCAGAAAAACATTCATAACCACCTCTTGATGCAGAATCCTTATTTTTCCTGAAAAAACGATTGACTCTCAGGCAACTTGTTAGGTACGGTCTCCTCTTAAAGAAAATCGCCGTTGCCTCTATACCATATTGGAGAAACTCATGCCACGTCAGATTGATGTGCAATGCCCAAAATGCGGTTTTGTTGAAGAAGTGTTAAAAGAAATCGTATTTTTTGAAGATGAAGAATCTCTCAGAAATGACTGTCCTGAATGTAAATACCCTTATCGTGTGGAATTGCCGCCTTTGATCAATATCCATGTACAACCCCAAAAAGACCAATCAAAACCTCCTCAAAAGATTCCCCAATTAACTCCTGTTGGAATCCTCCCAGAAGATGTCCGAAGAGTATTTGCCAAAGAGCTCTTCGATCCCTGTAGTTGCGGGGAACACGCCCCTGCTGATCTTTATGAACATGATGAAGAATGTCATGTTCAACAACACAGTTTTATGAAGAAAATAGAAATTTCGGAAGAGATATAGAAGGAGAAGTGGCTCCCCAACTCGGATTCGAACCAAGGACAAGGTGGTTAACAGCCACCTGCTCTACCAACTGAGCTATTGGGGAACATCACTTAATAAGGAAAACTATCTCAAAAACAAAATTTTTTCAAGGTAAAAAACTAAGAAAATTCTTTCTTTTTACGTAAGATTCGAATCAATTTATTATGTGCGGCTGGAAAAGAAAATTGATCGAGGTCATTGAGAGAGACCCATTGAGTGGAAGGCGCCGCCGGTTCAGTTATGTCTCCTGAGTAGTGAGATAAAAAGCAATGCAGGGTCACTTTGAAAGAGGTATAACCATGTTTGATCGTAGTCAGAGCTTGGTCAACCAAAATGTCAATCTGATATTGCTGCTTAATACCTTCCACGAGAGCTTCTTTGATTTCTTCATTTTTGTTTAAATTGATATTAGGAAACTCCCACAACCCTCCCATCAACCCTTCAGAAGGACGCTTCCGAATGAGAAATTTGCTACCATTTTGAATCACTGCTAAGGCAGTGGTGATCGGTGTGAAGGCGCGGCGTTTGGTTTTTGCAGGAACAAACTCAAGAGTACCGGCCTGTTGGGCTTTACAAAAGCATTGGACAGGGCACAACAAACAGCTAGGTTGCTGGGAAAGACAGAGGGTTGCTCCTAACTCCATCAACCCTTGATTGAAAAAACGTGCCTGACCAGCGGGAATCCATTCTTCTGCAAGTTGCCACAATACTTTGACCATGGCCGTGGATTTGGGATCTTCTCTGAGATCCATCAGGCGACACACGACCCGAGTGACATTGCCATCAACAATGGGGGTATTCTGATTAAAGGCAATACTGGCAATCGCTCCTGCTGTATAACGACCAATCCCCGGTAAAGCCAAAATGGTTTCAAATTCTGAAGGAAATTCGCCTTGCAATTGTTCACAAATGAGTTTGGCCGCTTTTTGTAAGTTCCGTGCCCGAGAATAATAGCCCAGGCCCTCCCAGAGTTTTAAAATCGTCTCTTCTGAGGCCTCAGCGACTGCTTGGAGGGTGGGGAGTGTTTCCATCCAACGTGCAAAATAAGGTAAGACTGTGACGACTTGAGTTTGTTGCAACATGATCTCCGAGATCCAAACTTCATAAGGATCATAGGTTTTTCGCCAAGGCAAAGGGCGCTGATATTCAGCAAACCATGCCAATAATTGCTTTTGAAATTTTAAGAGTTCCGCAGGAGACATGAAGATTGTCGATGATGGAAGTGTCTGCGATTCTCCTCAATTGTAATACTGCATCCCAATCTTGTCAGTAGAAAAGTACGGTTCCCTTTCAAAATAAGAACATTTTCAGAAAAAATGAAATCTGTGCTCAAGTTTTCAAATAGCAAGTCGATAAGGAGGTTAGGTCATCGACCGAAAGATAAAAAACAAATCATTAACTTTTTTCTAAAGAAATTTTTTAAGCAACCGATAAGAGAAGAAAACAACTTTTCAAATCATTTATTTCTCAAATGGAGATTGAACAATGGCTATGCGGGTGAACACAAATATTGCTGCTTTGAATTCATTGCGGCAATTGGAGCAAACCGAGAAGAATATACGAACCAATTTGGAACGTTTATCTTCTGGGCGTCGCTTGAACCGTGCGGCAGACGGACCTGCCGCTTTAGTCATTTCAGAGCAAATGAAAGCTCAAATTGCTTCCACAAACCAAGCCATTGACAACTCTGAAGTTTCTGTTTCTATGTTGCAAACGGTTGAAGGGGCTTTGAACGAAACCAGCGGCATCCTCATCAATCTGAGGCAGCTTGCCATTCATGCCGCCAATGAAGGCGTCAATGATGAGAAAATGCTCCAAGCAGATCAAAACGAGATTGATAATTTGTTGAGCACCTTGCAACAAATTGCCGAAAATACACAATTTGGCACACGTCATCTCCTCAATGGCAACCACACCACTAAAGGGATTGCTGTTGGGGATGGATTGCAATTTATCAATGCTGAACCGCAAACCCAATCCTCTCCTGCAGAAGGTTACAAAGTCAATATCACCCAAATTCCTACAAGGTCTCTGGTTTATGCAGAAGATCCCATTGCTTTGGAGGATGTTGTCGCAGACCAGCAGTTTTCTATTGTCTTGACGGAAGGCGGCAGAAACGTGGAGTTGAATTTGAATGAAAACACGAGGCTTCGGAGCCAAATCGACAAAATTTTAAAAGATTCAGGTTTTGGAAATTCTAATTTGGCATTGACACCTGATAAAGAAGCGCAAGCAATCCAAACCATTCAACATTTGATTGCTCATGAATTGCAAAAGAAAATTGATGAAGCAGGCTTGCAATTGGATGCTTTCACTTACAAACCTTTCGATACCTTTGGAGAACAATTTTCTGACTGGAATCAAATCGAGCAACGCTTGGAAAAAATCGAAAGCTTTCCTGAGGAATTGAAAGATTTAATAGACGAACAAGTTTTGGTGATCCGACATCGAGAATTTGGCAGTACCCCAACCTTTACTGTGACGACATCAAAAGAAGATTTCTTTGCCTTTGAAGACGAGGTGCCCGCCTATACAGCGGCAAGCGCTCTTCCCGGACGAGATGTTGAAGGCACCATTGGTGGTCATCCTGAATTAGATATTGGTGAACACGCTTTAGGAGACGGGCAAACTCTGACAGCCGCTCCTGGCACACAAGCCGATGGCTTGGCAGTCAAATATACAAACAATACAGACGATGTCATTTATCAAGTGTTCCAACGGCACGGCCTTGCACTGGATGGACGCTTTCTTTTTGAAGAAAAAGACGCTGAAACCTTGATCGGAGACGACAAACCCGGTGCCGGTTTATTTGGTAGTCAAATTGCTGAAATTGATGGCTATGTTCATTTAACCCAAGAGGCTTTGTCCTTTCAAATTGGTCCTAATCAAGGACAACAAGCCAAAATTTCGATTGAAGACACACGCCTCAATAGTTTGGCACAGAATGTTGAAAATGACAGTGGTTTTCAAAATCTAGGTGAAATCAGCGTCCTCTCTGGTAAAGAAGCGCAAGACTCCATCACCCTGATTGACGTAGCAATTGATGAAATCTCTTCTTTGAGAGCAAAAATTGGAGCGTTTCAGAAAAATGCCTTAGAGAGCAATTTGAATAGTTTGAGAATTGCAAAAGAAAATTTAACAGCGTCTGAATCCCAATTGGCAGATTCAGATATGGCTGCAGAAATGAGCGATTTTGTGAAAAATCAAATCCTTTTATCATCGGGAACGGCGATGTTGGCTCAAGCCAACCAGATCCCGCAATCAGTGATGCAGCTGTTAGGAAATAATCAATAGGATTGGAATACTTCTTGAAGATTTTATGAGATTGGCTCTCTTTTAGAAGGAGCTATAAAAAATCATCATAAATATCAGTTAATTAAAAAATAACTGCTGGGCAAGATATGCCCGGTATCGGCAAGATTAACGCGTCAAGAAGTAAAGGTCACTTTGGCCGAAATGAATCCTAATGCAGTCATGGGTCTGGGATCAAAACTCAATACCCAGGAAATTATTGGCCGCTTTATTGAAGTTGAAAAGCGAAAGGTCATTCCGGTTGAGAAACGCAGGGATCAAAAAGTAGAAGAGCTTGAAGCCTGGAACGCAGTGAAGTTAGAAGTCCAGAAACTACATGATGTAGCGAAAGGACTGACACGGATAGACCTTTGGGATGCGAAAACCGTCGAATCCAGCGATCCAACCGTGATCGTACCGAAAGCGACCCGTCGGGCGACACCAGGTAAAACAAATGTTGCCGTGGATGCGCTTGCGGCTGCCCATCAGATTACGTCTCAAGGATACGAAAATTCTGATGAGAACATCGGTATTGGACAAATTACAATTCAGGTAGGCGACCCTGAAGAACAAGCGCCGGTCTCGATTGAGATCACAAGTGCTCACAATACTTTAGACGGCTTGAAAAAGGCCATCAATAATTCTGATGCGAAAGTAGAAGCCCTGATCATCAAAACAGGGAGCGCAGAAAAGCCGTTTCAGTTGCTCTTAACCAGCAACTTGACGGGCGAGCAAGGACGCATTGGCATTACAGTGGATTTGAAAGAGGGCGATGTCGATCCTCCTGCTTACAAAAGCTCCTTCGATGAAACATCGGAATGGCAAGGAGTGGGAGCCGAAGAGCCAAGTAGTTCAAAGCACGCTTCTGGAGCGTCAACGCCCATTGCGGAAGTGGTTGGGAAGTATACAGGTGAAGAAGACACCACCTTCACTTTCACAGCAACTCAAGGAGGAATTGTTAATTCAGAGCAGGGAATTGTGCTCAGTTGGACTGACACAACAGGACGCTCTGGAAATTTTAAATTGAACAAATTCAATTATTCGCCAGGACAACCCATTGAACTTGCGGATGGGTTGCAACTGCAACTCAGTGATGGCGAAGTGATTTCAGGAGACTCGTTTACGGTAGAAGCCTTCTCGGAACGATCCCCACTTTTATGGTGGCTTTCAGATGAAGAACGCGCTCCGCTAGTTGGCTCTCCTTCTGATTGGGCCAAAAAAGCGACAGAAGGAGGATTGAAAATTGAAGGAACATACATAGGAGAAGAAGATCAAACCTTGATTTTTCGAATCGAAGGCAGCGGCCAAGTTGGTGGCCCCAAAGATCTTTTTCTTCATTATGAGTTTATTGAAACAGGCGAGACAGGAAAAATCAATGTCGGTTTTCCCTATCTTTCCGAATTAGGTGACCCCAGTGCTTTAACCGGGGCGACAGCTTATGATTTTGTAGATGGAGAAGGGTTATTCACAATGGATTTTATGCAAGCAGGTGGCGATCCAAGAAAGCTAACGCTTCCCAAGGGATTACAAATAGAAGTCCCTCCAGGGATTTTGAATGATGGAGATACCGTGGCAATTGATCTGAGAGCAAAAACTTCCAATGACTTCTGGTGGTTGCCTGAAGAGGTGCGGGGTTTTGATGGAAAAGTTGACGCAACTTTGCATTGGGAGCCCTTTCTGGATGAGGATGGCAATCCAGTGGGACGTGCCAATATGAAAGATGGGTTGCTCCCTTTTGGAGAGCAATTCAGTACTGCGGAGATCACCGCTTCAGGTGAATACTCGGAGGATGTCGCGAAAACCTATACATTTACCGCACAAAAAAAAGGGACGGTCGGCATCACTCGATTGCTCAAAGTGGAATGGGAAGACAATGAAGGTGAATCAGGCACCATCGAAGTTGGAGAAGGTTACAAACCCGGCACACCCCTCCCATTTGATGGCGGCTTGTCCATTGCTTTGGGAGAAGGAGAATTGGTGGCAGACGATTCATTCATTCTGGAAACACAAACCCCCACAGTTCAACAACCACAAGATGCTGTGCTTCGTTTAGGAGCAACGGATTTAGGGGGCGGGATTGAAATCACGAGACCGACCAATTTAATAGACGATATCATGCAAGGGGTTGAATTAGAATTGTTATCGACCAGTGAAAAACCCGTCATCATTACAGTGGGTGAAGACATGGAACGGGCTAAAGAAACTATCAAGAATTTTGTGGATGCTTACAACACATTGAATGCAACAATCACGGAAGAGACTAAATATGATCAAGCGACCAATACCGCAGCGCCTTTGTTGAGCGACCGCACTGTCCACAGTTTGCAAAATGAAGTGGCCAATACCACCATTGCATCGGTGCCTGGCCTTTCCAAATCGACCAATATGTTGTTTGCCGTTGGCTTGCGGCTTGATGATAAAGGGATCATGTCTTTGGATGAATCAAAACTGGATGAAAAAATCAGTGAGGATTTTGCAGAAGTGGGCAAAGTGTTTAGAAGCAATGGAGATTCGGAAAACAATTTAATCTCCTTTTTGGGTTTGTCCGATAAAACAAAAATCAGTCCTTCAGGTTACGAAGTAGATGTCACACAAATTGGCAAGAAAGGCACATTCACCGGCACTAAGCTACCGCCGATGGTTCGCATCAACAGCGAAAATAATGAAATTTTTGTGACGGCAGATGGAAGAAGTTCTGAGGCAATAAAATTGAGAGAGGATGTCTACGCACCGCAAGCCTTGGCGCGGGCGATTCAAACTCAATTAGCAGATGACCGTGTGCTTGGGAAACGCATGATTCGTGTAATAGCTGACGATGACACGCTACAATTCATTTCCGGTTCTTATGGTTCCAATAGCTCGATCAGTGTTGAACCTGGAAAAGATAAAGAAATTGGCAGCCTTGGGCTTTCCAATGGAAAAGCGGTGCAAGGACAAGATGTGAAAGGAACGATTGATGGTGTCTCCGCCGAAGGGCGCGGCCAGCTGTTGATTGGAAAACCTAACACTGAAGCGGAAGGATTACGGCTCTTTGTTGATCTCACAAATGAAGATCAACTGGTTTCGGGAGCAGAAACCAAGGTGGTGGTCACAAAAGGCATTGGCACACAATTGGATGAGAAACTCAAAGGCTTCTTGGACCCGGCGAAAGGGGAAGTCACGCGCTCGACGAAAGATATTTCAGAAGAAATTAAAAATTATGAATCGCAAATCTCTACTTTGAATAAGCGTGTCGAATCGAAACGAGAAGAATTGATGATCAAATTTGCAAAATTAGATAGCAAAATGGGGCGCTTGAAAGCTCAACAAAATTATATCGGACAGCAATTAGCGGCTCTGTCGGGTGGTGGAAAAGAGGATAAAAAATAATCATGCTGTTCAATAATTGGAAACTGTGCTGGTCGCTTTGCGACAGTAATTATTTGATCACTTTCTAAAAGGTAAGAAAACATGAATACGTATGGCGGTTATCAAAATGCTTATCGGCAAGCATCTGTGAGGACGATGGATCAAAATAAGCTCATCGTGATGCTGTATGACGGGGCTATTCGACATATCAAGGTCGCTCTAAAACATATGTCTACTGGAGAGATTGAGAAAGTTCACAATAGCTTGGTCAAAAGCAAAAATATCATCTCGGAGTTGATGGCTTCTTTAAATATGGAAAAAGGGGGAGACATCGCAAAAAATTTACAAACGCTCTATTCTTATATGTTTGGTCAATTGATTGAGGCCAATATGAATAAAAACATGGCACCTGCTGAAGATGTGCTGAATTTATTACAACAACTGCGGGAAGCCTGGGTGCAGGTGGGACAAAAACCCGCCTCATCAGAAGGATCTCCTGCCGCACCAGGCGATCCTGTGAAACGAATCAATCTTAAAGGATAGACGCAACCTAATATAGAGAGGAGATTTTCCAATGAGAAACCCAGCAAACTCATATCAAGCCTATTATAAAACCAATGTGCAAACCTCGGATCAACTCTCCTTGATTATCATGCTCTACGATGGTGTGATCCGATTCATGAAAAAAGCCATTGTCAAAATCGAACAAG
>JAOWAR010149844.1:0-11434 GCA_028571005.1 Clathrina lutea
ACACTAGCCAGTCGACGACGAGGTCTGTGATCAAAGTTTTCTGCGCAACAGAGCATGGCGTTGTTGATCTGGGCTTGCTTATCACAAAGGAGCCCATCTTTCCCTTCATGTCCTTTATATCAGACGACTCGGCGCCAAGGTTCAGGCCATGGATCGTTCTCAAATGGTGTAGCATCGTCGAAGTTGACGCTGCGTAAACAAGCACTTTGCCGCATTTCTTGCACTTACACTCCTTCTTCCCTGTTCTGTCGAAGTGCTCCCACACCGGCGACCGGGTAGCTCGCTGAAACGGGGCAGGAGAAGACGGCTTCTCGGCTGCCATCACACCACGAATTTCACAGCCTAGCCTACACCAAGGGGTGGTTCTTTACACGAACATGTATCAACATGCAACAAGGCACCAATGCAAAAAGCGCAAACACAAGTGCAACTGACGTGGGCATCGCCGGATGCGCGCGTGGGTGCAGCACTGCTGCGAGCGCACGTGCATATGCATACACGCACATTATGTGGCGCACCAATGCATGCGTGCATGCAGTGAGCATGGCGTGTGGCGGCGGCGCAAAATGCACAGTATGAGTCGCCGAGCGTGATAATTATAGCGAACAAACTCCAAAAATCAAAAATCGATAAGAGTGCATAACTGTTTCGATAGCAACGAGTCGATCAAAACTCGGTTTATAATCGTAATCGTTTCAGCCCTACTTTTAATGTAATTATTATAATTATCGTGTAACGCAGTGTACTATACAAAATGAGCTTCTTCCGCCCGTTTTTCTACTTATAAGAATTTTATTTTTCCTTTTTCCTTCTTTCTGACGGATTTTCCCTGTCCATACTTGTATGGCGCTTCAAAGAGTCTGATGACTTTCTTCTTCTTTACATCAAATTGCTTTTCTGCGCAAAAGTAGAAACATTTTATTCATTCTCTTTTTGTGTGTGGTGACCTTTGCCCGAAACTTTGAATATTTTTGTGTGCACATGTTTTTGCTAAATTCTGTAAATCACCTGTTTAAGACTTTTCCGTTTAAACTTTCCAAGAAAGCGACATTCCATTCTCAATCATTACATTTTGTGTTGAGAATACTGCCAGTATTGAGGAAAGATTTTTTTTTTCAAAACTGGACCCATGCACGTGGTGATGTCGATCTGATGAAAATCGGGCTCAGTCAGCGGATGATCGTTGCAGGCCGACATTAACCAGAACTTTGGAAAATGGATGAATTAAAAGACTCCAGGAGGGCCACGTTATCAACATCCTGAAACCGAGATGAACGGGTATGGACATTTTTTTGCTGTGATTGTTAATTTTGTCTTCTTGAGTTTGTGTGGTTATAGGTTACAGTTTTGACACCAATCCTTGAACCTCATTCTCACAGATTTTCTCCTTTCTTTTAGCTTATCATCCCACTGTAAGCTTCGCCCCATATCTCACGCCTCCGTAATAGGTTTCAATACTTGCTCCACCCTGCACCTCATCCTTCAGCCTCATAGTAACGTTCCTTCTATAATAGATCCCTCCTTTGGCCACAAAGGCCGAAACACAGTGCTGTCCGCAATTTTGTATCCCCGTTAAATATTCTTTCTGCACTTTGGAACTGAGAAAGCCCAATTAGTGAAATCTTTTCCACAATCCCCTTCATCCCGTCTGCTCTTTGTTAGTATTAGAAAGACATCTGCTTACTGGTTGAGCAGCTGTTGCAGTTTTCCCGGTTTGCTTGGCTTCTCAGTTAGGCTATTCCTTCATCATGCTGACTGACATTCCCAATATGAAGTCACGCCCTAGCAAAGTTGGTGCTCTTCGTTCACGTCGTACCACAATCAGAGAGCCTGACACATCCATTTGCAAGTCATCAATCCTTCGTAGTTTTACTTCTATCTTCCCAAGAGCATGGACTGTGTCTCCTGTGTAGGCTAGCCGTAACTTCATATTGGAGAAAGCGACTCTCTCTAAGACTCGACCGACTAAGCGGGTCGGTTATTCCTGTCCCTTTCACGGTTTGTAGTGGCAGGAAAACGACTATGGCCATGTGGATACTTGAAGTCATGCAGAGTTTGTTATTTCATTGGATTGATTTGATGGGCGGTACAAAAAGAAAAGAAGAAACGTACTATTGACGATGTCAAGTTGTAAGGTGATGCAATCTATAAATCAGGCATTTCTAGATCACCGCGGTGTCGAGAACGTATGTGGGCACGGACACGAGAAGCTCACCGTAGGTTTTGTCGGGTCTTTCTTGACGAAATGAGTGAAAATCAGATAAAGTAGCAGTGTGTAGTGGCTGAGAGACGTATACGTAGCCAGGTCTCGTTCAGGCAGAAGACATAATTGTCCCAATCTGTTTGCTGCAGAAATTGTGTTGTGTGTTGTGTGTTCAGGAGCCCTTGACAATTTATGTGAGAGATGGCGAGGAAGGAGAAATCCTTTGAAGTCCAACTGGAAGAGTCATTATCGAAGAGTCAAAAATTCAGAGAGCAGGAGAGCAGGAAGTGGTTGATTTTTCTGGAGCCATTCTTCGGAGGAGAGCCCCAAAATCAGCCTGACCCCTCCAAATTCGTCTTCATCCATTCTAAAGTTGGATATGGTCCCAAAAAATTAAATCGCAAACATGTTTCCCCCCACCTTAGCAACAGGAAGTCACAGAGGAAAGTTAAGGCGGGTCGATCAGATCAATGGCTGCGAAGACCAATCCGAATGTCGGACTTCCGTGACGAACATGAAAATTATAGTTTGTGACATCATAATCAATCCCATCACATTTAACTTTTCCAATTCAATGTAATCCTATGAAGGAAGAGCTTTAAGAAATAAACATGTAAACCTTTTTGGGAGGATAAGTGAATGTCATGGGTCAAAATTTGGACATAGTCGATGGTAGCACCGTCCACGTCGACAATTCCAAGACCACCTTAAAGCCAGCGGACGTTTGTCTACATCTGTTTGTCCAAAAAGCAGCTGCCACATATCTCGTGACATGGTGGCTGTGAGGATGTTGACTATCTGTCTGGTCCATGACTGGATGCTCTGAGTACTCTGTCCCATCCAGTAGGACTTCACCTTTGCCACAAGAGTAAGCAGCAATGATCAATGGCGACTCCTTCGTTCTGCGTCAACCTTTCAGAGGGAAAAGATCTCTTTGGAACGGGTAACTTCCTGCAGGGTCCAGAAAGGAAAGTGAAAAACATTCCCCAACATCAAGGTAAAGTTTACCGACCTGTCTTTTCGCAAGTCATAGTCAATTTTCAAAGTTACACAGGTTAGTAATCATGATCCAGTAAGGTTTCCCTTCTGTTCCCCTTTTGTCATTCCCGGGATTAATCGTCCGGACGTGCCGGGGGGAGGAAATATGTGGTGTTGCTGTACGCTACAGTACCAAATCAAGTGGGATTAAGTCTTATTCACTTCGTATTGTTCGGCTACAGTGCTCCCCTACGCTTCCAACTGCCCGACCTTCCTTTTTCTTTGGACTAGGAAATCATAACTGATCGAGCCCCGCATTTCTTCCAGCTGCGCATGCGTGCTCAGGGAAACGCACGGATTACATAGGTCAACAAAGAAAATGTACACAAGTAGGAGAAAAAGTTGAAGACGGTTTTCATATCTTCATGTGGAGATGCCAAAAAATGGCAAAGCATGAGTGCCATCCGGTGAGTAGGAAGTAAGCCTTTGGAGTTTCCTCAACTTTTCATACTTTCATACTTCCTACTTCTTCTTTCATACTTCGGTGGTGATTACGACAGGGACACCTTTTCATGATAGCACGCTTCTCCCATAACGCTGTTTTACCGAACTCCACCAGCTCACAGTAGAGGCTGTTGCCGAGTTATCCGACGAGGCCGTGCACGCAGTTGGTGAAAATCTCGGAAGGCCGGATTACTGAAAGGGAAATTTTCAAGACGGTTTCGCAAGGTCAAACCGTTCCTTCCAAAATGGCCAGCTGTTCCTTCTCGGCCAACAGTTGGAGGTATAAATGTGGTGTGGTGATTCATATTTTGAACGACACGCTTTGGCAAAGTTACATTATATGGTATTTGGTTCTACCGATCTGTTTGAAGCTTGCGGAGCCGGGAGGAGGTCTCCCCCAGTGACTCTGAGTCACCCTTGAGCTCTTCTTACCTGCGGCAGGCGACATTCGTCTCCTGAATGGCGCAAGGACGCCAAGCTCTGTATCAAACTCTCTCAATCGCAGGCTCCAACGGACGCACTGCCCTCGGCTTTGTCGTAGCGGAGGTTTGGGTAACCGTGAAACACATTAGCGTCACCCTCAATCAAGCGAGTAAGACTGAACAAGCCACAGGCCCAACTAAAGGCCGACCACAATCCACGTTGTATGATTGTCAGGATACCTGCCTTCCTTGCTGGCTTACTTGCCTGGGTAGAAGCTGAGGACTTTCTCTTTGGGTCTTGCCACCGCTCGGAAACGCAATTCGTGACAGGGGTGGACCGGGGGCGGCCCAACGATCACTGCGATCAACTCAGCACAACTGCTGACGCCGCCTTGGCGCCAAAACCAGTACTCAGTTTCGTTACCAGGGACACTCGAGGAGTGTAGGGAGCATGAGAACTAAATTTGAAGGCTGAGGTTACTTATTCTCACACTTGGAATCCAGACGTAGTCATTCCAGAAAACGTTAATGTCAATGTGAACTTGCCACGCCTGACGCCAATACTGATCAATGGTTAGACGGCGAGAAACTTTCACGACTGTCTCATTCATCGATCGATTTTTTTTTTTTGCTTCGCTGTGCATAATGAGCGCTTTCTGGGTCTAGCCAACCTCTTCGGTCTTTACATAGATGGAGCTTTCATGAAGATAGCAGCAACTGAAGGGAGAACAGCGCAAATGCCCCTCATGAAGTATGAATAGTTCCCTCTCCTTTCATTAATTATTTTAAGTTTCTTTTTCACTACTGCCGTCACTGACTGAAAGGACGCTAATTGTCTCACACAATCCTTTAAGTCTAGACTGAGGGATTCCACATTCAACGTGACCCACGCCCTCGTCGATGGGTGTCCTTGAACAGATCGAAGAAAACACGGCCAAGAGCGAGCAACTGCAAAAATTATGACTTTGAACAAAATCTTCATTATTGGACACATTACGTTGGGAAAACAGTGAAGTTCGACTTGAACAGAAGCCTTGACGAGAATTCTTTTCTGAGAAAAAGACTTGAAAGAAACTGTTGTACAATCTCTCGCAAAAGTGTAAGATAAATACTTTGTGTGTAGATATGAATTTTCTAGAACCTCTAGAGAACAAACTTGAAAACAAGCTGAACAAACAAAATTGGTTCAGCCCTTCTCACTGAAAGGGAAATGAAGTATCCAGGAACACTGCCTGGACTTTACAGAAGTTAATTTAACAAAATCTCACATTGGCGAGAGTTATGAGCTCTAGTCTATAATCAGATCCAATTAGTCACTTGTGTCCTTGGTTGAGAAATACGCCGACTGGTCTTTACAGAAGTTAATAACAAAATACAATCGTGAGAGTGATGTGCACTGATCAACGATCAGGTCCAGTCACTTATATTATAGGTTGCGAAATATAGGAAGAGCTCTGCTGCTCGAAGGTTGTTGATGGTGTTGTTCTCAGCCAAGCGAAAACTTGTGATCTTCAGACTGTGAGCGTCACAATCCAAATCCAATTGAAGCATGTCCTTCACCTGGAACCTGCTGATGGCCGTAGTGTACTGCCCCATCACATACTCCCCACCATTCATTCCATACCAACAATAAGCAAGCTGGAAGTTATCGCGCTCGTCGCAGTCAAGCCTGGCTTTTCTGCTACTCCCAGGAAAATGTTGCTGCGATGGCTCTCGTTGACTTGAACTCTCCAGCTCTGATGGCCATGGCATGCACTGCGTGACCCCAGTACTGATGACACTTTGCAGTCCTTGCCCGTGTGGGTAATTCTTCGTTTGTCTGGGCTAATCGTTGTTTGTGCCTGACACTCTGTCGGGTCAAAACGGAACTGACGCACTGAAGCAATGGACAAAGTGCTGGAGAGCTTCACGCTGTTGATGAAAACCTCCACCTCATACTCGCCGCAGCGTGGTGGAGTGCACACAATGTCGTAAAGGCCGTTACCTTTGTCTCTCACCTCCACGGCAGGACTGGTTGTCATGTGGGCTGGATTCACTGACCACCTCGCTTCAACGGAATTCCTGTACTTTGAAGGTTGTCCTCTCGCATCTTTGGCGAGGACGGAAAACGTCGCTGCTGCGCCCTCCTCAACTCTCTTCTCACTATCACCCTCCACACAGCTGTGTGCTACAGATGCTTCGTATGATACCACCGACCCAACAAGCTCGCTTGCCTTGGCCAGCAAATCTGCTTCATTGCCTCATATGCCAGCTGCGAGTGATGTTTGGGCTGCTCTGAGAACTTGACAGCCTCAAGTGCAGCTGCTCGTCGGTTCACAGTGACAAAGAGATTTGACACACTCTCCGCGTCTCCTTCGGTGCTGGATTGTGTCAGTTTTTCCGTGAAGGAAACGAGAGTCTTCAGACCTGAAACGTGCTGCTTCAGGTCGTCTCGCTGTTTGTCTAAAGTCTTCAGACGAACAGCTTCAATGTCGTCCACTTGCTGAAGTTTTTGTTGCTCAAATGCTTGGATGGTGGCCACAGCGCGTTGACTGGCCGCTCGAATGTCGGCCCGAACTTCTTCAGCGCGTCTCGTCAGCTCAGACGTCACTTTCTCCACCTTCTCCAAGGCCTTCTCTGCTCGAGGAAGAACGGCGTCCTTTATCTTCTTCACTTTTGTTTGAGCCTTTCCTCGCAGCTCCCGGGCCTCGTCTTGCGCAGTGACGATTGGCGAGTGTCCTTGATGCTTTCCTACCAGACCGCAGTGTCCGCACACAGACACGTTGCACTGTCTGCAGAAGAACGTCAACGGTTGGTTGTGATCCACACATAGCGTGGCCGGTGCACCGTCACACCTCATCGCTGCCGATCCATCGTCACGGTTCGGAAGATCTCCAAGCGGATGTGAGCTCGGACCTGATCCTGACATAATGTGTTCGACAACGTGATTTTTGCACAAAGCCACTTCGCACTTGCCACACCAGGTAGCTGCTTCTCTCGCTTCGCCCTTTGTCTCGCACAATTTGCACTGCACTTCCAGGTGCACCTCGGGCCCGGTCAGTGATGGTCGCGTTAGATCTTTGGGTAAACCCGCCGCTCCCTTCTTCGGAAGGCGCGAACAACTCCGACACAGCGGGCATTTCACTTCCTCCCCACCTCCCTCGGACAACGCCAGGTGGTCGATGCACGAAGCACAGAAGCTGTGCAAACACTGCAAAAGGCGGCGATCACTGCCTTCTTGAAAACATACAGCACACACGGGGCCGATATCATCTTGCGAGAGACGTGAAGACGCCATTTCTGATCTCCACAAACAACCTGGGGGATGACCTAGAGCGAATATCAACTATCATGATCACAGACAGGGAGATCTTCTGGGTATGCTGCCAGGCCATCTACTTATCGTAATACAGGATCGATGGCCGGGTACGACACTTTAAATTTTGATCACGTGTCGGCCCCGGAGTAATATCCCCATTTCCTTAAATTTAATTTTTATTTTTTGTACTTATCAATCGATGTCAGGTGACAGATCATAGTTTCATATCGAAATGTATCGCGCGCCATCACTGTGATTACAACAGTCGTTTCGGTCATGAAGATCGTTCGATTGGTGGATACAGGTGGTGTGCGCATGTGCAGGAGCACCTCACAGAAGTGTTTTCCCTAGGTGTTTTCAAGGTACACCTTAGAAAACGTGAGGTGTTTTCTTGATGTTAGGACCCCGGCCCCAAAAGTGGGTAGAAAGGAGACCAGTTAAGAGAAAGAGGTGTTTTCCTGAAGTGAGTGGCGATCGAGTAAAAACAGAAAAAAAAGTCATCAGTTTATCAGAAAGCAGAGCAGTGAGAAAGAACGTCAAGTGAGTGGCGATCGAGTAAAACAAATAAATTAATTAATTAAAAATGGTCAGCAGAAAGTAGAGCAGTGAATAAAGTCACTGACGAGACGATCAGTCAGGAAAAGGAGGTATTTCCCTACTTTGCTGCCAGTTAGGAAAAGAAAATACCTTTTTCATGTTGTATCCTCGTGAAGTGCTCTTGGATGTGCGGGAACATCTCTTCAGTACAGCTTTGTGCTGGCCGTCGGCTCGTGATGGTAAACTTGAGAACTCCTACTCGGCAATCTATAGGCGTTGCTCCGTCCAAAAAAGCTGGCCTTTGTTGGCACTAGCCGTTGATAAATTATCCAGAACATTACCCTCCGAAGATCAGTATACTATGATGTTTTTGATATGGAAAATGGCTGACTTAATGCATAATTGGCATATTCCAGGCTTGCTGGAACTTTTGGAGTCCTCCATGCGCTTTAATTTTTGGTCGCGATATGATTGTTTTCTAATGAAACCTACGCTAGATGACAGTGCAAATTCTAACTAGCATCTAGATCTACAATTAAGGCTTGTTGTGACATTATATCATCACAACAGTATACGAACCGCATCAGTTGAGACTTATATGAACCTCCTTTCACGCTCCGAAACATACTCCAGGGAAGTCTTCCCTCAGTATGTTCACCTTGAAATGGCTGATGACATAATACGTTGGAGTGGTTCGGTCAAACCACTACGGACTAACTGCTTCTCGATCTAACTAGTGACTCTGAAGAGCACTCTATCAGCATACAACATACATGTACATGTAAATAACAGGTGTTCAGTCTTTTCCAAACTGGTCGTAATGTCAGGAAAATAGCGAGTCCTGCAAACTGATCTACGTACATTTTAGAGACCCTGTTCAATTTTTTCTCGTCAGCCAGAGTCAGGAAAAGAGTTGTTCCTGCCTGCTTTGCTTTTCAGCGACCTTCATTTTTCCGCAATGGGAAAACACCTCAAAGTTTCCTAACTAACTAAGGCTGGATTCCTTCGAGGGAAGATACTGAGGCACCAGCCTTGACTCTATGCTCTTCTTGCCTTCCCTTGACGGTGTCTGCTAGATCACGAATCAAAAGGCCTGTGGTGAGATTTAGTGTGCGATGCGTCACACTTGCTGTGTATGTCACCAAAGGGCCTTTTGATTCGTGATGTTGAAGGGTTTTCGTAAAGAGTGTCTGGCAAATCCAAGTCCGATGTCACAGCACATGTGTTATGGAAAGGAAAAGTCTTACCTTGGAGGACACTGCGACCTGCAGACTTCGTACCACGAGTCAAAAGCTCTGTTTTTGAGAATCTGCAAGATTTTTTGAACTTTATAATACATATAAGATGTGCCCGATCATTCCTGGCGATGGTCCTTGTAGGCATGGTTGTTGGGAGACTTGAACCTTGTCATATTCACGAATGCATTTCTCCCCTGGAAAAGCTAGAAAACCTTGCAGCTGTGCCCAGGTAATGTCGACAAGGAAGGCAAAACCCAGTGCTCTCTAGCAGTGTTCTCTAGCTGATCAAAACCCAGTGCTCTCTAGCAGTGTTCTCTAGCAGTGTTCTCTAGCAGTGTTCTCTAGCAGTGTTCTCTAGCAGTGTTCTCTAGCAGTGCTCTCTAGCAGAGCTCTCTAGCAGTGCTCTCTAGCAGTGCTCTCTAGCAGTGCTCTCTAGCAGTGCTCTCTAGTAGTGCTCTCTAGCAGTGCTCTCTAGCAGTGCTCTCTAGCAGTTTTCTCTAGCAGTGTTCTCTAGCAGTGTTCTCTAGCAGTGTTCTCTAGCAATGCTCTCTAGCAGTGCTCTCTAGCAGTGCTCTCTAGCAGTGTTCTCTAGCAGTGCTCTCTAGCAGTGCGCTCTAGCAGTGCGCTCTAGCAGTGCTCTCTAGCAGTGTTCTCTAGCAATGCTCTCTAGCAGTGCTCTCTAGCAGTGTTCTCTAGCAGTGCTCTCTAGCAGTGCTCTCTAGCAGTGCTCTCTAGCAGTGCTCTCTAGCAGTGCTCTCTAGCAGTGCGCTCTAGCAGTGCTCTCTAGCAGTGCTCTCTAGCAGTGTTCTCTAGCAGTGCTCTCTAGCAGTGTTCTCTAGCAGTGTTCTCTAGCTGATGGACAATAACAGACTGAGGTGCTTATTCATTCAGTTTGTAACCTATTGACAGGCAGCATTAATGTCCACGACAGAAAGAACTCCGTGGACCACTTATCTGAGTCTGCCATCCACTCGCAGTAACCTCGATGAAGAAGGTTTCATTATTCCCAAAGGGAATAAGCGATAACTGGGAATAATTACAATTGGTGAGTTGTTCCAATTTTCACCCCGTGACTTTGAGAAACAGAAAAACCTCAGTTGGCGCAAACCTTTCTAGTTGAGATACTAGAATGGAGCTTCTGGGAGCAGCATACTTCTCTTCTCTAGAGTTCACCTACTGCCTTGGCCTTCTTGCTCATTTCCTTACGAACCAAGACCGGTTAGAATCCACGCGGCAAACACTGTCCTAAATTTCCTAGAACCACCCTCACGCTCTTCTTCATCGACGGATGTATCCTTGCAAATGGTGGATGATGGGTCCCAACTGTGACGGCAATCATGGTTGAGCCTTGTAGTGGGAACATGGACCTCGGCTACTGTTCTCTGCTAGTCTCTGATGAGTGTCTGTCTTATGCTTCGCCACATTCGCGTATTGAGCAAGCCCACATGGATGCTAGAATGCCACTAGAGACGTGGGACTGAAGGACTAGGCTGCCAAAAGCTGTTTGTGCTGGTCGATGGAACAAACCCTTTCAACACTCTTCCATGCCAGTCAGAGAAAAATCCAGACTGTGAAGCAATCGTTGGATGGTCTAGGCTGGCCATTCCAGTTTTATTTTTCTACCAAGCTCTTTTTGTTTAACATGGAATGACAAGTCTGGCTATGCATGCATGCAATGGGCTGTTGATGAAAGTGCACTGTCCCGTGCGCATACACACACAGGATTTCTGGTGTGATGATGTTGATACATTGAGCCTCGTTCCCAAACAGATGGTGCCTACTGGTGGTGATGGATGCTGCAGGGACTTCACTCCATTGCGGCCTTAGGCAAACCTGATCTTAGAAATGGGCCAGTCTAGGAATTAAACTACTATACAACTCCCAGGCGCAGGGGACTCAGCATACTTCTCTGGCTTTCTTCATGGATTCAACGTTAAGTCTGAACTGAAAAGGGGGAGTAAACTCTAGAAGAAAAGGAGGAAGCAGCCGAGAGGAGCGAAGAGAAAAGTGGAATTGTGCTAACAAACAGAAATGAGCCGACGGCAAACTTGTACCAACCCCTTGGCCACTTGAGGAATTGAATGTCGGAAAATTTCTGATGACTTCCTGAGACTCTGGGAGCTGACTTGTCATTCTTACCGGATACCATGTAATTACTGATAACTTCCTGAGACTCGCCTTCTCAGATCCCAGCTCACCAGTCAAATTTTGTCACTTTGAGACGTTTCGCCAGAGATGCCTCTGGCTTCGTCAG
>JAOWAR010149855.1:0-11434 GCA_028571005.1 Clathrina lutea
CTGCAAGTGGTCATGTCATTTGCTGTTGCTAAGCAATGATATGGTAGAAAGATCAAAGATCGTTTTGGGAAGAAAATTTGTCTGATGCTTTGACACATGAATAAAACAGAGAAAGACAAAACATTAACTTTTACCGGATCACTCGATTTCTGCTTCCTTACCGAGAAAATTGCAGTTTTGTTGAAAATCATGAGTCTAGTTGAGGATGATCTACTGTAATCCTGGAAATTTTCGTAAGCGATTTAATTTTGTAATGTTTGTAAACTCGGCAAAAATATATGAAGCCTTACAGCTTTTTAGAAGTTGTTGACGTCACACAAAATATGTAGAGCGTACGACTAGTGTCGTGACCACACAGACATACCAGTTGACAAGCCCAGCACTAGCAAAGCACGAACGTACTATACTGCAGTCTACAGCTGCGGCAGCAAAGACCTGCCGAATCAGCTGTTTGCTTTGCTGCCGCTGCCAATTTTTACTTCTGGCTAAGCTACAAAGCTATGAAAGCTTGTCCCTTATGAAATAGTGTTCGCAGAAATTTGCGAAATTGTTTTGCTTACGAAAATTTCCAGGATTATAGTAGGCGGAAATCAATTATCCCATGCATGGAGTTGTTCATTGTAGTGCAAAGAACTTGCCCTGAACATTTTATGGCCATTCTCAATACTTCTGCGACATTCTCCTATTTTGAAGATAAATAAAGACCAAATGAAACTGGCGTCAAAAACCACCTGCCAGAAGCTTGTCTTGCTGATTCAGATCACCGCCATCAATAGGAACCTTCGAGCGGGTTCCCAAGCAGCAACCTTGAACCCAGACACCACTGATAACCACTTTTCAAGTGCCCCCACCAGAGAAATTCGCCATCAAGTCAATGCTTTCTGGGGATCCCTCAGGGCGGGACAAGATGCGACACTGAAGAAGAAGCACTGAGAGAGGAGATCAAGTCACCACTGACACAAACATCACCTTCTTCAACTTGTTTTCACTTCTGGTGCTTTCCCTTGCCAAGTTGCCATAACTGAAGCCAGGTGCACTGACTACTCTCTACCGGAAAAATGGCCCTAATTGGAACCGAGAACAAGACGACAAACCTTCAATTTTCACAAGAAGATTGCTAGCAGAATTTTGCTTCATTTGCCAAAAAAATCTTGAGCTATTAAAACAATAGTTTTCATTCGCAAAAGAAATTGGCTTCACGGCACTGTGTTTTTATTGTAGAACTTCTCCATACACCTGACCATTCTCACCTGGCGGAGCCATTCCTGGAGGCGGAGGAGGTCCCATACCTGGTGGAGGGGGCGGAGGAGGTGCCCCAGGGAGACCAGGTGGTGGTGGTGGTGGAGGTGGAGGCCCGCCAGCACTTGGGGGAGGAGGGGGAGGTGGGGGCGCAGGGGCTGGCGAACCGCCTGCCGGAGGAAGGGGTGCCTCTGAGGCGGACTTCTTCATCTCCTCCAGAAGTTGCTTGGCGGCCGTTTTCCCGTCGTCAGATAAGCCAGCTGACACTTGCTCTAGAAGCGCCATGATGCGCTGCCGCTCACTCAAATCTCTTTCCGCCTTTGGGCAAGAAGGAAGCAAAATGGCACTGCATCACGCAGTTTCAGTCAAGGAAACAATATCTTCTAAGCTAGCGCAGCTCCTGCGCCTTAAAGAAAAGTACAACCAGCAAAAGATTAAATCCAGTCCAAGCAAGAGAGGAGGAATTTCTTGTGAAAACCCTTGGCACACTCTACCATGCACACGGATGCCGAGTTAATCAATTTGTCAAATTCCTTCTCATAGGAAGTGATTTGTCAAATTCCTTCTCATAGGAAGTGATTTGTCAAATTCCTTCTCATAGGAGGTGATTTGCTTCTGCCATGCCCTTCATACCCATATTCTTCCTTTTGTCTCATCCCTTCCTTGCCTCTTTCCTTCTGTTACTTATTCCTGCTGAGAAAAAGCTCCGGGTGGTTTACTTGCGCAATGACATGGTTGGGCTTATGTTTTAAGCAGGACAGTCTGTCCCAGTTTCATGGCGTTTCCTGTCAATTATCACGGTGACGCAAAACCCTGCCATCCCCCTTACAGACATTCCTGAGCGCTAAGCAGAAATTCGGTTTAGAGACTAGTGCCGGTAAAGTCAGGTGAGATGCGCGTTGTGGCAAATTTTGCCAGATGGTTCGGAATATGTGGCCGTAGTTGGCGAGGTCTGGCTCAATCACGTGAATCACATAGCTTCGCGCAGCGCCGTCCACGCTCGAACCGGGGCATTGGCCCAGGGTGGTAATCACAAAGAGAGCGTAAGCGATGACTTGATGGTACTGTCCCCGTGACTGTGATTGCATGCTGCTTTGTACCGACGATCTCGTTGCATTTGATACTTCCTGCTTTCAGGGTACGCAAGGACAAGCTTTCGAAGGCTTGCTCGGCACAGCGTTCTCGACTATCTGCTGCGTCAATAAGCTTCGCATGTGTGCCGGTGTTGAAGTCAGTAAGCGTTCTGGTATGACCTCGCCACTTCCGTCACTGGCTGTAGTCTGGCCCGTCGTCGTCAGCCATTGTCTTCTGGCGACAGCGGGACCGCTTATGCTGGTCATGGATATTTGCCTGACCACAGCCCAAACACCCGTCAGTGAGTATGCCCTGCAAATAAGCCTGCAGTCTCTTCGAGTTCATTCCGCGCTCAATGTAGATTTTCAGCAAGTCGTCTAGATATTGAGAAGTAGTCACGTCAGGTTAAGGACGTCAACGCAGAAAGCATTTACCGATACTCAACATCAGGACGTCAACGTTCGACAGCGCTAAGCAAACTGGCAGTTAACTGATCGATGCTATAATAACAGTTATGACAAAAATCTCCCCAGCTAACATAACCGTTCACATTAAACAGACTGCCACCGCGAAAGATACACCAGGGAGCACGAGGAATATTCTAAACAAGTATCCCCAACAAGTATCCCCAAAATCAGGCGTAAAGGATAATATGACAAAAAACAGGTTTCTGCTGAGAGAAATACATAAACTCTCACACTTTAAGGGACTACTGGCCACCTGCAAGAACAGGAGCTTGTTGAACAAGTGAGATAAACTGGCATGACACACCGCATGGAATGATGTAAAGGTAACCATTGGCTACATGGAGTTTGATGGAGTCAAGGCAAATGCAAAACTCCGCGGTGATGGAGAATAGTCTTTTCCTTTGTCCTCTGAGTTTAGAGGAACTCTTTGCTGTGAGAAACCATCATAAGTTGATGTAATTTGAACTGCTCCAAAGGAACACCTCGCTGAAAAGAAGTTTTGCTGAAACTGAATAAGTCGAGGGGGAGGTGGGAGGTATTGAACCTGCCAGGAGTCCAAGTGACTGCGGTGAAAAGTAATGGAGTAGGAGAAGTGTGGTTGTGTAGTAGTTTACAGTTTCACTTGTATCCTAGAATAAATATGTCAATGGCTATAGACCAGTATTCTTCCTTGGAGCTACACTACAGTGAAGATAAAGTCAGCTACTTCTCTGGACGAAGAATGGACATTCATTCATTGATTTGTCGAAGTCAGGAACTTGCCTGAATCATGCGGCCTGAGCCAAAGATTATCTCCCGAATCGTCCTGTACACTTATTTTCTTTCTGTCAAGTTTATAGCAACGATGCTTTGTCTATCTTCAATGTTTTGTCAACAGTTAATGAAGATGGTAGGAGGCCTCACCTCCACGCCAGCACCAAGTGGCATATTCTCAGCGTGGGCAGTTCGACAAGCCTCTGGTGCTATTTGGCGCCGACGCAGCGTGGAATCGAGATCGAATGGCACCACAACCGTCATGCACTTCGACAAGGCAATCAGTCACAAGAGTTCTTTGGTCACAAGATCACGGTTGAGCATGAAATAATACAAACGCTGACAGGCAGCACTCTTGAATCACAGCTGTTTATAAATGGGGTGACCGGAAACCATTCTGGCTTGTACACCTGCTTGGCCAGGGATGGTGCAGTTGTGTTGGCCACATCCCAAATCAAACTTCATGTAGAAGGTGGGCTGAGAGAAGAAGTAATTTCATATAGAAGGTGGGCTGAGAAAGGAAGTAATTTCATGTAGAGGGTGGGCTGAGAAAGGAAGTAATTTCACATAGAAGGTGGGCTGAGAAAGGAAGTAATTGCTTTGAAGAAAGGCGAGCTATGCAGGCCCAATTGTCCTGTTGTTCCTTTTTCTCTCTCCGATTCACAGTAGTTGTTGTATGATTGGCTTACTTTTCATTAGATTTGCATAAAAGTAGAGTATCAGTAAGATAATCAATCGATAATTCTTTCTTACGCAAACACAATGCATTCCAGGCATTAAGAGTAAAGTTTCTCCTTGATGGGATCATCCTGTCGATCGAAATTGGGATTCTTTCAGAATTGATCAAAAGCAATATCCTCAGTATTTCTCCTCACTCACATTCCAACAATTGTGGGCCCTAACCTGCCACATGTATACGTCACAGAGGTTTCATTGGAGTGAGATGTAGGCTCCGGGTGATATTAAAAGCCCACTTTCCTTTACTTGGTGAAATGAAAGGCAATGTAAAAAGAACAGGTCAGTCACTTGCTACTAGTTCTTCCTTTAGGAAAGTTAACATTTAATTTTCATGACCAACAACAGCAACAAGTCCACACATCAAAATGGAAATCCCATTTTGGTGCGTCGAACTGTTGTTGTTGTTGTTGTTGTTGTTGTTGTTGTTGTTGTTGTTGTTCCTGCTTCAAGACGCAAGTTGTGTTGAGTGCCCATTCGGGACATGCGTTTCTTTTTTTACACTGGTGGACCTGTTTATTTCCCACATTGTCTATTCTATCACCTCCTCTGCAGATATCTGGCAATCCCCGCCTATTATCATCACACCTCCGCAAAATGCCACCGTCGCCCTGGGTGAAGACTTGCTCATCGTCTGCGAGGCAATTGGAGGCCACTACACCAGGGTACGTCTCCGTCTGCCCTCTGGCCAAAAGGCAAAGCAGGGATTGCACAGCAAGACCATTATTGACTGGACCAACTCACGTCTAATCCATCGCGTTGAGTACAAGCTGAGGAATGCCAGCATGGGTGACAATGGCACCATCACCTGCTCGGCCATCAATGGGCTTGGCAGGGTGAAGACCCGAGGGTTCATTAAAATTGCAAGTGAGTTCATGTGTGCTTGGCACAATCCTTTTTCTTGTCCCTTATATTTCAAGTATGATCTTTTCCAGAAGTGTCATTCCTTTCACATGTCTATATGATGCCAGGTTGTGAATGGAAGGCAGACGTAGGCACAGCCACTCCATCACTAGGTTAGGAGTTCTAGTATATTTCATAATGAAACCATAACAATTTTCAACCTGCACATCCAAGGATCATTCAAGTACAATAATTCTTCAATGCCTGGAAAACAATTATGCGGGAATGTTACTACACATCGGATGTCACCGACAAAGAGCATTTGACTGCAAGGAGAATGTCACTATGGTAACGAGCTGTCCTAGTTTGATCCCTTGCTGCCATCATAGGGAAGGGTCTAATCTGATATCTAGGTTGCACTGAGCTGAAAGAACAGCAGTTGTGTCTCCAACACACTCTTTGTCGAACACAATCTACTGCACTGTGTGTATGCAACCACAAGCCTTGACTATGGCAGCAAGAACGTAAAGAACAGAAGGGCATCATGACCCACACATTTATCCTGTAAATTTCTTCAGAGCCACCTCGTCCAAATATTATTCTCTCGTACGGAAATGGCCAACCCTTCGCTGGACCAACCCAGAACGCTCACCTTACCTGCCAAAGCCCTGCAGTGCCGCTCATTCCTGCATTGTCTTGGCTCAAGGATGGAGCTGGTCTGTCTGACGATGAGCACATCGAGATTCTCCCTTCTCAACCATCCCAGTACCTTAACTCCTCAACTGATGTCTGGAGCCAGCTGCTCATTACAAATTTTCAACCAAGCGATGAGGGACTATACTCATGTGTGAGCACTACAAGATTTGGCACATCCAAGGCAGCTGTCTTCGTGCAGTTTGGAGGTAAGCTGTGAAGCTTTCATACTAATAAACCCATGCCACAAAAATTGGTCAAAACTACAATTTCGCAGAGGGCACATCAGCCAGATATGCGACGACACACGTGTGCACACATCTGTGTTGCAAAATGTTCGTCGTCTTTTCTCCGGATTTCTTTGACCAAAGGGCTTCTTTTAGCCGGAAAAAATCCACAAGGAAAAGGAGATCGCTTGTGTTTCAAGGTTGTAAGGAGTTTTTTCTGCCAATTTCTCAGGCGCCAATGCACCCGAAGCAAACATTGTCCAAGCCCTGGAAGACCACCATTAGCATCAATACAAATCTTCTCCAAAACGCTGTCAAAGGCATTTTCAGTTACATAATATGCTTCAGCCTTGGGTATCTGAAAATAGATCGCCCATGAAGGTGTTCTTTGCACCACAAGCAATCTGAAAACCAAAGTTTGGGCCACAGGAACACATGGACATGTGCCCTATGTGGCTAGAAGATGCCGTCTACGAGCGGCGACACCGTGTGATATCGGCGAGTTTAATTGAACTCTATTGCACGCAATCCCTGTGATTACAACCACAAAATGATTTGTTACATAAGAATAGGACAAAAATGACATGCGGGGACGGCTCGAGCCTGTGACACCATCGTCTAGCACAGCCAGAATGCCACGATTGTGACTGCTCCGCCACTCAGCCAACCGGTTTATCTGGGTTAGCCAAGTGGCAGAAATGTTACGATTGTGGCATTCCGGCTGTGCTAGGCGATGGCACCGCAGGTTTGAGCCCTCCCCATGTTTCATTTCTTCTTATTCTTACTTATGTTATTACGACCGTCCTTTTCGTCAAGAAATTGGGGAGTGAAGGGAACTGAAGTGGAGTTGAAGCCGTTTTCTTGGTCAAGCGAAGACAGTTGGGGATGAATGAATGTCATACTGATCCAACGAAGTGTTCTGTAGGCGTACAAAGGGCGCATCGCTCGATCGACAGGTGCTCTGTGTTATCCAAGGCTGTTTCAAGTGGCGGATGGCTGCAGGTGAAAGGCAGCGGGTGTGCAAAGCCAGGAGCGGGTGTGCGAAGGCTGCAGAGGGGAATAGACTGCAGCAGATATCGGATGAAGGCACAGATTTGAAGCATGAACATTCAAGACTGAACAAGATTGGCTCGATCGTTGACTTTGATCTTAAAAGACATTTGTTGATGTTACATAGGTGGTCATTATGCCATCGATTTATCGCTTGCTTGATTTGTAGACATCGAGAGGTATCAGGCACAGCCCAACTTGATCAAACCCAGTCAGTGCATTGCCAAGTGAAGGCAGAAGAAACCACTCAAACACCGTCAAAACATCAAAAAAGCGCGTGTAAGCTTCTCTTCCAAAAGGCAGAAAAGGCCCTGGGCAGGCCGCCAAGGAGTGCTGGTGGTTTCGGCTGTTTTCTCCTTCGCTCCTCTTCAAAGGCACCATGCCAAGGCCTCGCCTGCACAGTCATTAGGGTAAAAAAAAACAGAATAAACAGGTTTGGCCCAGTTTACCAGCTCAAAACTGGGACCTGCCAAAGACACAAACCTCACGAGTTTGTGTCTGTGTACTTTCTAGTGCACTCACTAGCATGGCAGTCACTAGCATGGCAGTCGACCAAGCCCGCTATGCAGTGATCAGTGCAACCGCAACCATGCACACCTGTCACTTCATCATTCATTCAGTTGTATTGTGTTCGTTGTGGCAGTCGTGTCAGTCGTGGCAGTCGTGTCAGTCGTGCGTTTCTCTCATCTCACATCACGCAGTGGTGCGTTTCTCTCCTTTTTCTTTTCCAGTGTCCACGACATCGATGTTGTTGTTTGGATGCAATACAGGATAGGATGGTCACTTTTCCTCACCACACACTCTGAGAAACAAATGGAAGCAGAGACTTTTGGTATCACTGTGTTCCACTCCCCACGCCATGTCAATCGCACTCGTACCAACATGTTTTCAATATTTTCCTTGGTGTGTGTATCTGTGCGTGTTTGTATGTCCTATCTTCATTGAAAAACGGCTGAACCAGTACGCACCAGACTCTACAGGCTGAAGAATGCCCTTGCATATAAAATTTATCCCTTGAATATAAAATTAATCTTTTGAATGTAAAATTAATCCTTTGAATATAAGCTTTCTGAAAACACATCCTTTGCTGGGAACATAAACTGAGCTTCTGAGTGAAGATTTGGACATAGTCACCAGTAGTAGTAACATCCACACCGACCATCCAGGACCACCTTCATCAGGCATAATAGTTACCTAGGGTTTTCGCCCTCTTATGTCTGCAATGTTTTGGTCTCAAATCTCATGTCAGAGAGTCAAACTCACCCGGATACAAAGCACTTATTATCAAATACAGAGAGCAAAAATAAAATTTTACTCTGTGTATGGTCGTACCCTTCCTTCTCTATACTTTCTTTTCACCTTTACGCTCACCAGTTGAAAGTTGAACAATGTGTGCACATAGCACATGACCTCAGTTACTAGTGACATGCTTGCTGAGGTCCATGCTAGCGCTTTGTTTTAAATAATGCCACTACTGCTGGTACAGATCAAGCTCCGTTAACACATAATGCTTGGGAACCGGAAAAATGATGTGTTAACCGGGTTTGTGTTATTGGAGTTTATATGTTATCAGGTGTCCACTATTTCTTACCCAAATTTATGTTATCCAGATCTGTGATAAAATTGCATACATGTACAGGTAGATTTATATGATATGCAAAAAGTACCTGTTCAGCGTCCTCATACCCAGATAAATGTCACAGATGCAACATGCGTAGATCTGCACAGAGTTGCAGTCCATCGGCACCCACAGGTCTACCGCTGATGCCAGTTATATATTATATCTTTTTCATCTTGCAATTGCGCCCTACTTTACGTGTTATCCGCCCAAGATTTACACTTCAGACCAAAACTTTGTTATCAGGAGTTTACGTGCTGACCGGTAAGGTTTAAGGTGTTATCCGCTCCTTACCATATACATTCTTAATGGGTGTTGATCGGGACATTCAGAAAGTTACGTGTTAATGGGGTTTACGTGTTAACGGAGGTTGCGTTAATGGAGGTAGACTGTATGTATACATTATATTCTGTCGTCCTGCAGTATATATGTATTATATTATGTCGTACTGCAGTATACATTTATTGTATTATGTCGCACTGCAGTATACATTTATTGTATTATGTTGTACTGCATTACTGGAGTGTACATGTATTATATCATATCATACCGGAGTAACATGTATTATATTATGTCATACTGCAGTATACATGTATTATGTCATACTGAAGTATACCTGTAGTATATGTTGCCTTTCTGCAATATTCATCTATTATATTTTGCCTTTCTGCAGTGCAAATGTATTATGTTTTGTCTCTCGGCAGTATATATGTATTATATCATACTGAAGTATACATGTATTATATTATATCCTTCTGTAGTATACATGTATTATATTATGTCATACTGCAGTATACATGTATTATGTCATACTGAAGTGTACCTGTAGTATATGTTGCGTTTCTGCAATATTCATCTATTATATTTTGCCTTTCTGCAGTACAAATGTGTTATATTTTGTCTCTCAGCAGTAAACATGTATTATATCATACTGAAGTATACATGTATTATATTATATTATATCCTTCTGCAGTATACATGTATTATATTATGTCGTACTGAAGTATACATGTATTATATTTTGTCTTACTGCAGTATATATGTATTATGTAATGTCATGCTAAAGTATACATGTATTATATTATGTCATATTGCAGTATGCATGTATTTTATTATGTCATACTGCATGTAGTATACATGCATTGTACTCTGTCATACTGGAGTATTATATTATGGCATGCTGCAGTATTATTTTGTACTTTATTACCTGAGAACAAATGACCGACCACTTGTCAAAGACTATAGTTGGTGAAGCATAATTGTCGGGTTTTTTTTGTTGTTGTTTTGTATGTGTGCAGGATTTGGAAGTAGACTGGTGGAGAGCTTACGCGATCAGTTCCCCTTAGCATATCAACTGTCAGTCTGCGTTCTGCCATCGCTGACAGGAGAGAACCCAATGCAGTCATACAATACCATGCTTTGTCTGTATCGCTTGCAGGAGTGCTGCGACAGTATCTTGCTGTTCGACAATGACCACTTGCTGAAGCGGTGTCAGATGGGCATTGCGCAGCAGGTCGGTCGGTCGCGGCTGACTGCTGCTGACAGCACAACAGGCAGTTTAGCAGCTATGAACAGACTGATAGCGGACACTCTGACTGGTCTCTTTCTCCCAGCAGATTTACCTTCGGCTGGTAGAAGGTGGGATTATCTGTGAATTGTTTGGCCCAACGAGGAAAAAAGCCCTTTAACGAGTACGCTGGCAATACTATAAATCAGATTTTCTCTATGTTTATTGTGTTTATTCTCTTGTTTTGCAGCCATTTATTTTTCTTTTGGATATTTGCTTTCCTTCACTCATTCATTGAACCATGCGATTGAGGCATTGCTTGTTTCATATAACTTGCGTTTTATTTTTTATTTTTTGTCTTCAGTACGTTCTCAATCGGGCTGGAGCCGTGGGACATGCTTCGAACGATTTGTCCCATGCCGTCATTGAAGCTTCTTCATGCAGATCATTTGAGTCAAACTCTTGCTCGATCCTGGCCGGACCTTGCCTCTGAGCTGTGTAGGCAGAGGTGTGCATGCCGATCGACGTCCGCGTCAAGCGGCAATTTATCAGCAGCCAGCCTTCTCAGGACTCTTCATGTGACAGAGGACAGCAGTGCCATAGTGTTGTCAAGGAACAGAAAGGGGATGCTGTCACAGACTTTATCGCTGGCTGCTGTAGCGCGAGGAATGCGATACCAAGCGTTTCTTGAACAGCAGCCCCGTCTTATTGACACATTGCGCAATGGCTATGGATGTGTGTCATGGAACCCCTATCCAGTAGACATCCAAGCCGCACAGTCAGCCAACACGGCCAGCAGTAGTTCGTTGACTGTTTGCAGCAATGGAACGGCTGTTTTGCCGAGCTTGGCCGCGCTCTTGATCAGAGCAAAGAGAATGCTGGCGGCACGTGCGTACTTGCACTGGTACGACCGGTTTGGGTGCAGCCCAGCTGACTTGGAGGAGAGCTTTGAGTGTGTTAATGCCATTCTCAATAGCTATGCAGATGCAGTTAAGTGATATACATGTAGACGTGTATTATGATTCTTCACACGATCAGTGGTATCCCTCAATCTTGCGAGTCTGAGAATACTCAAATGCTTATTGCTTGATCATGGTGGGTCCTCATGGCCATTTTGGCAATCTTCTGGATTATTGCCAACCACACAAAACAATAATAATTATAGGATTTGAGGGATCCAGACTGGGTGGACATGATTCAGGAGAAAGTTCCCAGCTCACCAGTCATA
>JAOWAR010149866.1:0-11432 GCA_028571005.1 Clathrina lutea
GTTGGTCACCACGTGGATCGTGAGTCAGAGCCGAAGCACGGCCTGAGGACGATCGTGGTCTCGAAGATCGAGGCATGGCAGCTGGAGAAACGTCGAACTAAAGAAGAAAAAAATGGGGAAACTTCCAAGCTGGTGAGACTGACCACGAAGTGGGAAAATTGCCAGAGGCGAAATTTCGGTAGCAGCCACAACAAAGGACAGAACCACAATGATCTGAAAACCGCGCGTGCGTGGCCAGAAGGACAGCAATTTGTTTTATGTCCTGTGCGAAAAATGCAATTTTCGCCTATTTCGCTTCGCTGAGCCGTCGAATTTTTTTTTACTTTTGTTCACTACTTGCCTAATATAGGAGAGTACGCTATAGACCACGCACGCACTGGTCTGAGTATGTCCTTGATGTGAAAACATACGTATTCAGTGTAAGCTATCTATGTGATGTATGTGGAGATAATGGCTCCCCGTGGTCCAAGAAAGGCGCGCAGTGGGACTGAATGTTTAGATTCTCTCTTTTTCCATCCAAAGTACGCAGGGTGAATGGGGGAGACCTCTGCTTTGTTGGAAGGGTAGAATTTGTGCACGAAAATTGAGTTCGCGTGTTCGCGAATCATGCCGTTCAGGTCTAGGTAATGTGGCCTGTACTGTACACTAGATAGAGTTATGGTTGTGAGAATTGGTTGAAATCGTGCTGCTCTTTGACCAGTCTGTCAATGGACGCCAGACAGCAAGACTGAACGTGACGATGGAGACTAACAACAGCTCCACCGACCGGCCGAGGACAAGACGCAAATTTTATCAGGGTATTTACTTTGCGCAGGTCGTCTGGAGGAGGTCTAGTTCTGCTGACCAGGCTTTTGCCAAGTCGGCACGGCCCCGATACAAAAGAAACCGCTCGATCCTGAACGAGGCACTGTGGTCAATGCTCACAACAATGGCTTCTCTAGGCCACACTGGGGCCCGTAGGAGCTGGAGTCGCGAAGTGCTTCTTCGGCATCTGAACTTTCCTCTACTGATCCACCTCAACTGGCCGTGAGCTAGTCAGGTGTTGACTCTCAACCTGTTTCGCAAACAAAGTTGGCTGCCGAGTCAGTCGCCACTTGTTGGCAAGACGTTCGTTCGGCAACTGCTGATGAAGGCTCCGCAATCAGTGGCTACCATTTGGTAGACGTCTCTGTTCTTCGCAGTGCTGCTCTGGCTTTTTGTCGATGCAGCGTATGTGGTTCACGTTCGCGCACTGTAGGTTCAGCACTAAATTTTCAATTTTGCGGTCACTACTATCAACTGCAAAGAGGATTACGGTCAACGGCCCCGCCACCTTGGGAGATGAAACTTGAGTTGCAAAATTTCACAACCGACTGTTGCCTACCGATACGCACACCATTCCTTGTGGAGAGATGGTGACTGCAGTTATTATGTACAGTTGCCATCTCCAACCCCTTCCCCACCTGCAAGAAGTTGCAGCAGAAAGACAGACTGACGGGACCGATTATTTTCATCAAACAGTCATTTTATCCAATTGTGTAGCGAGAAAGTTTCACTAGGTGAAGGAAAAGCCATAAAAAATTATTGGCACAAGGTGTACAAGGCGTTCAAGTATCCGTATGGCAGCCAAAGGTCACAACAGGCGTTACGGTGGCAGAATGTGACATAGTAACTATATCTTCTCGCCTCTGAACACACACGAATGAGGAGGTGGTGGAGTCCATGTTCCTTATCGCCTCTTAAAACGTCATGGTGGGTGGAAGAGTAAAGGGGTTAAGGATGGATATCAGGCTGCAGGAATCCTTGACTGATTTGCTAACGGTGTCCCGGTCTCTTGGTCTGTGATTTCTGTTTGACTGTACATCCTCTTCTTCCCGTGTTGCTTCCTGTGCCTGTGCCAGTCGCGTGTAGGTGGACTGGACGCGACTGGAAGAAGCGTTGACGTTGCCGGGCATATATCTACAAAGTAGCACATGCGTACCACAGTCGGCGAGAAACAGCTTCTCGCCTCTCTCGCTTCGCTCGGCCCGAGAAGCTATATGTTTTCATTGACAACAGTCAGGCAGATGACTAAATGTGTCACAACTCTGATGCACTAATCTATCAGAGATGAATACAAGTGTAGGGTTGAGAAACCTGCGGTAAACACACAGAAAGACAAACTGTGACTTAGACTGGATGCATCACCAAGAATTTTTTTTACCTAACGTATTAGCATGAACACTAAAGAAAAGGAAAAAAATTAACACGCGGCAGTGTTACCACCAAGTAAAACCAGTGAGCTTGACACAGTCTAACTTACCCGACTGCAATTATTTCTATCTTTACTACAATTCTTTGCCGGAAATGTCAATTTGCATGAGGAAGACAGCCAACATCAAGGGTTCGCCAGATTCCTAGTGTTAAAACGCACGACCTGCTCTTCCAGCCAAGAGTTTTACTCCAGAAGTCGGAAAGCGTCCAAGGCTCCATTTGCTGTTAATGATAGATGCTTGCTCGCCTTCCACTTTAATAATATGCCGAGGAGGCCAAGCTGCCCTCTAAAAATTGCAGAAGTCACGGACATGTCCAGGCCTGTAGATTGCCAGTGCATCAGGCAGCACAGTATATATGCCCTCAACGCTGCAGAGACGGAAGTGGAGGTTAGCATGAAGGCTGCCACTAGCGCTTCTGCTTTGCATAAGGCAGCAGAGCCCTGTTCTACCAACACCGATGTTGAAATGTCATTAGATGCTCCTGGTCGCAAAGGGGATTCACTGCAGCTCATGGCTTTGGTGCCATTGTTTTTGTGAAAAACGGCAAGGTGCTCGATTACCATGTCACCTCGAAGATCTGCCCTGAATGTGTAGCGTGGGACCGTAGAGACCCAGAACACACTTCGGAGAAGTGGGAAGAGTGGAAGGAGCGGGATGTAGATGAATGCAGCCTTAACCACGCTGGCTCTCCGAAGGCCATGAAAGCGGACATGGCTGAGATTCTGTGCTGGAGGTCATTGGAGACACACAACCTGCGTTACATGGTTTTCGTTGGTGATGGAGACGGTGCATCCTTTGGACAGGTTGTCTCGCTGCTACCGTATGGCAAGGATCCAAAAGCCCAAGGGGTAAAGGAAAACTGTGTGGGCTATATCCAGAAGCGAATGGGCACAAAACTGTACAAAGTAGAAAGGGCTAGGCGTGGAAGGAAGTTGTCAAATGGGAAGGGACTCAATGGAAAACAGCGGCTAACAAATGCCCGCATCAGCATCTTCCAGGTGTATTACGGCAAGGCCATCCGAAAGAACCTGGGAGACATTGAAGCTGCCAGCAATGCTGTGATGGCAATATACCACCACAGTATACAAAAAGTTGAGCAGGAGCCATGGCACGATCTTTTCCCTGAGACTCCTACCTCCTGGTGTAGGTACCGCCAGTCGAAGCGGCGCAAGACTGCTTTTAGACATAGATTGACTTTACCAGCAGCTGGGGCGGAACTGGTGAAGCCTGTGTTGGAGGCGCTTGCAAAGAAGGCACTGCTGTCATGATTCACAAGGGGCATGACGCAGAATTGCAACAAAAGCCTGCACTCGACGATGTGGGCCATTGCCCCAAAGCAACTGTTCCATAATCCGCACGTCATATGATTTGCCGCTGCCAAGGCGACAGACCTGTTCTATGATGGACATGTCTTCCTTGGCAAGGTTCTGATATGGCTTGGCTACCGTTGGGTAGTTCACACTAGAAGCCATGGTGAGCCCAGAAAAGGGGTGTGCGCGCAAGGCGCAATAGGAAACTAAAGCACAGACGAAGGCAAAGCGGAAACGAAGGAAGAAAGAAAAGGACCGTGCAGAAGACAAAGCAACAGCGAAGGAGGGTGTGCTGTAAAAGACGCATAATAGCAGGAAGTGCAATAAACCATTCATTGGCGACAAGCGAGGCCAGTCATGTCCGACAGCCACCACTTAATCTCTGTAGTTTTTTCTACGGACTGTGATAATGTCCTTACTCCCTGATTGGTTGGTTGGGCTCTCTCTCTCTCTCCCAGTGTGCCTATTCATGTCTAGACTTCTGCAACGAGAACAGACATCCGCACATGTACATATTCCACATTAGCACATCCCTTTGCACACTACCTGCCTTCTCTGGACCAGTACGTGGCACACCAACGTTATGCAGGAACAACATTTCGAGTGAACACCAATCATTACTGCATATAAGACACCTACTGTTAAACTCTACAGCAGTTAAGACATTCTCCAGCATCAAATGGTAGGCCTGTACAAAATGAATGGGTGCAACAAAACCAATGAGTACATGTGTGCAATGTCACTCCTGGTCTCTGCACCTGCCGGATTTCTGTTGGTGGTTCGTCTTCGTTTATTTAGGTGACCTGAAGGTGTGTCTAAATATTACTAACTAATGGATGAGGTGGAGGGAATCTCGATTTGGGGAGGGGGCAGGCAGACAGATTTAGAGTCACGCTGCACCCGGGTCAATTTCACTACTAATTTTCGGCGGAAGAAGAAGAAAATGAGATTAAAATGCAAGGAGCAAAACCTGGCCTGGTTCAAATCTTTCAAGTTTGCACAAGTCCTACGAATAGGATTTTCTTTTTTGTGTCATCTCCTAAAACCATATTTCAAATCTTTCTATTCGTTCGAGGGCATGTCTGACAAAGCTGATCTAGTAAATTATGACACACAAGCACACGAGCACACACATACGTAGACTTTGACAGCCACTGGCAATCAGACACTCCCTTCTTGTTTCTTTTCCTTTTCCCGCAACTCTGTTTTGCACACTCTGTACAGCCCTGCGAGCCGTTCTCATCCATTAGTGCTCTCTCCTGTCTAGAGATAGGTCCTGAAACAGGTGGGCATAGTACTGTATGGGGTTTTCTAGTATCGGGCTAACAGCGATTTGGCTGATGAAATGGGCCTTTTGGGGCTCGAGGAACAAACGTGCACGCACGACCGCACACACCCACACCAACCCACCCACCCACCCCAAAACACACACACCGGCACACACTGATGAAACAGGCGAAGTGCCGATGGTGTACTTTTTTTGCAATCTGCCTATAGTGCGTTTTGCTTGCTGTGCGTTTGGCACTGTTTTATTCATAATCACACACGCACGCATGCATACAGCAGCAGCAAATTCACAAACGACAAGGAATATCATCATCAGAGCACTAATAGATAAGCATACCCTTGTGGGAGGTGGCAGGTGACGACAACTTCCTGCCGAGGCATGATAAGCTGCGCAGCGCTAACACTTCCCGAGGCCAAGAGTACATAGGCCAAAGCCGACGCTTCGTCCTCCCAAACCATTGTGCCTGGACAGCATACAAGCAAACATGATCTCAAATCGGACGCAAAGCAAACTGTGAAACGCTATGTGGCAAGGACACATTAAATGAACAAAGTTGCACAGGCATAACTGGTGCTTTCTCATGTAGCATTGATCAGCATCCAGAACACGCATGAATAGCGAGAAAAGGACAAGAGTAAAATGTCACAGGACTTACATGAAGTAACCTGGCCCACTGCTAGGAGCACCCGTGTCACCGCTCTTCCGGGCTCCGGTTCCCATGGCTGCCTTCTGAGTCAAACATTGGAAGCCTCAAAATGTCCAGAACAACACCAGGAATGGCCTGGTGCCTGGCAAAGCCACAGGTTCAAAGAATTAAAAGAAGTGGGTTGTCATCTGTGAGTGCAACGCTCTTCTGCTCACCCCGTTGAGCGAACAGCCAGCAAAACGTGGGCTAATGCCGCCTGCTGTTCCTCAGTTTAATCTAGGTTATTCTCCACGATGTCAGGAGTGGCCATAGTGGATTGGGAACTTCTGAAGCACCGGGAGCAAAGGTAAGGGCCACCAACGGACAACTTCAGAGTTTAAAAGCAACGCTCAGTCAGAAGCTGTGGTTGGATGTGCGGTGCGTACGTGCACCCCACCAAAAGCTCTTCACTTCCGTGCCAAATCACCTGCATGCATCACGTGATCGCGTCGACAACGGCATGCGATATTCTGCCAGTGAATGTAGTCATGACGCGGCCGCGAGGTGCCAACGGGGGCTTTGGAGCCCCGAAGTCATAGCCACCCATAGTGCTCACTCGCTGAGTTTTGCAAAACACACAGCCTCGATCCCCGTAATGTATAACGTCTTCGGATGAACTCCGATTTCCTTCAAGTTTTCTTTAAATCTCTTCGTCTGAGCATAGGCTACAAAATGTTACTACAGAATTCCAAAATTCAGCCCATGTGCACGGAAATAGTGCCGGCTGTTCAAAGAACATCAAGTCTAAAGAAAAATGAATTTAAACTGATTAGCATCTGATTTTCTGGGTCAGTAGAAACGCTTTGTTCGCCTTGAATCATAGAACAAGTGGAGAAAGTGTGGACGTGATAGCTAAATCAGACAAGGGGCTGGACATTACTGGAACTAGGGTATTTTTTTCCCTTTCTTCAGCCGGCCTGCACCGAGGGTGGGGCAGAGTGATTCTTGAGTGAGTTCAAGAAAAGTTTGCGGCTACTGTTCCCTCCGAAATGAAGTGTAGACCTCGTTAGATTGCCTCTGCTTCGAGATTTCCGGATCACCCATCGCAGGCCTGTATTTGCTGCTTTGTGTGATATATTTCACACAAATAAGAAGGGAAGCCTCACAACAAGAATGTAATCACACCCAGGACATGCTCAAACTCAGGGCATTTTCACACCCAGGATGCACTCACACCCAGAGCGTATTCACCCTCAGAATGTACTCACACGCAGAACATACACCCAGAATGGACTTACACACAGAATGTGCTCACACCCAGAAGAAACTCACACCCAGAAAGTACTCACACCCAGAGCGAGCTCACACCCTAAATGTACTCACACGCTGATTGTTTTCACCCCAAGAATGTACTCACACCGGAATGTACTCACATCCAGAAAATACTAGCACGCATATCCGTCCAGTGTAGTGTGAACATATCCTTGAAGTGTAGTTTGACCATGGAGTGTGATGTGAGCATGCCCTTCGCCTTAGGCCGTCCTGTCCGGACTTTGGGGCCGCAGTTCGCATATAGATATCAGAGTCTAGGCACCTAAAAGCTTCCGCCGTGCACGTGCATGCATATATGCCTAGGTGTTGGATGCGTTGCATATCCATGGTCGACGCGATCTTGCGCGCGCTACATACATCAATTTGCGTGATGACATCAACATTTAGAACAGCAACTTGGGCCAATCAGCTGCCAGGACTTTCTTCGCAGAACTTATTCACGAATCGGCCCAAAAGTCCAGACCGGCCGGCTTAAGGCAATGGTCAATGTTTTGTGACAGGGGAATAATAAATCTTCCCAAAAAATTCCTGAAACGAGCTAAGCAATTCACAGGACGGTGAAAATTGTAGACCGATGAAATTGAAATTGATACTGAGTTTAATTGATCTCCTAGTCCAAATGAGACTCAAACATAGAGCACAAAATCACCTAACAGCCTGGATTCAACCGAAAGATCTCGCCATCCTCGATGATGAGCTATGTGTTTGCCAAAGACATACAAGAGCACTGAAGCCAGATCATGAAGAAAGGGTCACATTCGATTGTCTTTGCATTGTCAATCATGAATACCGTAAATTCGCTTTTCGGCGCCAACCTCAATTACCCACCCACCTCTAACAAGCGCCTAGCTGTGAAAGTCAATGAAACGAATAAGCACCTGTCTTCTTTTAGCGCCAGCCGTTTGTGGCCGCAAGGTAGTTTGGCACTTCCATTTAGCACCGGTGCAGGAGCCAGCCAGTGTGAGAGAACTCAGTGTTGATTTGCGCTCCATAAGACGAGGTCGATGGTCCCCAAAGAAATTGAAGGAAATTGAATCGTTGTGGGTAAGTTCAAGCACCGTTTCTCTGTCTACTCTGGTCGTTTTCTGGACGATCAAGAGTTCAAACAACCATCTGCTGAACTCAGTCATGTCGAGCTGACACCTTCGAAAAAAATGCGGAAAGGATAAGCGCACGCCTCAAATTAACGCATGCCTCTTTCTAGCGCCTGGCCCGCAAGAGCGTAGAAATGATTAAGCGCCTATGCGCTAAGAAGCAAATTTACGATACATCTGGGAGGTGTGCCAAAGCCCTATTTATATATAAATATATAAGCTGGTTGTGTTTTTTCACGCTTGATGTTTCCTTTTGTGTTTATGCTCCCTCCACCCTATTCTCAGTGCTTTACCCATCCCCGAGACCTCCAGAGAATCAACTCAGCTTCTGGGAGAAGAACGGCCAGTATATTGCCATTGCTTTAAGTCCCTTTCCAGCCCTCCTTGTCATCCTCATCACTACCTATTTTGTTAGAAAATACTGCACACGCGGTGGAGGTAACAACGATCCACATGAAACTGTCAATCTGATGCAACATGGAGAATAAGAAATCTTGGAGCAAATCCAAAATTGTCCTTGGGATGAAGTGGCTGTACACTAGATTATCATCACTGATTGACTTCGCTTTCTAATTTCATCACTTAGTAGCTGGCCAAGCGGACGAAATTCCTGTACACAAATACAGTATCATGCACAACCGACTATAGTCTTGTTTCACAACTGTATTAACGCGTAATTATATTATTATGCTGATGCTTTAGGCTCGTCATGGTGCCATGATATACAGCTTTATTCTTTTCTAGATTTTTTCGTCATGTTGGAATGTTCTGTGGATACAAAAACTTGTCAACAGCAAGTCTCTAACAGTTTCCTCACCTCGCTATTCTAGGGTCTTTTCTGGTGTCAATGAACATAAGATAGTATTGTTTTGCCGAAATGACTAAAATCACTCCTGGGCATGCATGCCTGTTGGGCTGCAAAATAAGGCCTGCTGACTTTACTTCTGATGTTTCACTGCTTTGCTTGTTGCGCTAGCCTAATGGTGACTGGTGTAACTTTAATGAGGTCTATGTTGCCGGGGCATTTTCAGCCTAAAGTTTCCTTATGTTGATGCCTCTGGGTTAAACTGATGGTGGTTAATGACATTATACCCAGAATGAGAGTGCAAGAGCCCTTTTCAAAACTGAGCTGATAGGTTTTCAGTGATCTATGACCAAAACCGAGAGAGAGAGAGCTGCGTTACTTTGGAATTCAAAGAAAAGGATCCTGGCTTGCTCACTTTCAACTCGGCTAGATTCGAAAATCCTCTGCCCATGTGCCTGTAACCGCAGCCAGAAAATGTTTAATCGTGGACAAAAAGGAGAGTAACTGCTGCAAGATCTTCTAGCCACTGTGGTGTTCTCTGCTTGTGGAGTAGTATAGAGCATTCAAGAGGTTAAAAGTCCAGCATATGCCCCTCTGGCTTCTGGTCTCTGGTCTCTGGTCTCTGGCCTCTGGCCTCTGGCCTCTAGTCTCTGGCAGAAAAGAGGTAAAGGAGGACAAGCCTCTGCAGTGATCAACATAAAAACGTGGTGGGGCGTTATACGTGTGTGTGTGTGTGTGTGTGTGTGTGTGTGTGTGGTTATGAAAAGAAAGGTGCCAGACAAACAGCGACCACGACACACGAAGAAAAGGAAAAAGCAAAGAACAATACAACAACAGCATATGGCCCCTTTCATCAGTCGATCACTGTCATCCTGACAAACGAAAATAGAAGTGACCTCCTGTTTCGGGACGTAATCGAGACAGGAGAAGGCTCTAAGGATGACAGCGGGTCCCAGGGCCGTACAGAGGTGTGTGTGTGTGTGTGTTTGTGCGAGTGTGTGTGTGTGTGTGTGTGTGTGTGTGTGTGCGAGTGTGTGTGTGTGTGTGTGTGTGTGTGTGTGTTGCTGCTTTTTGTTTACCCATCTAGGTGCTGATCGATGTCAGATGTTTAGGTTATCCCACAAAGGACAGTGGCTGGCCATCGATCTGTGTTAGTGGCGATTGTCCCACCCGATGACTTTGGTACCGGTAGCGTCTTCCATTACCCAATAGCTGTTTGATGACGTGCTTGCACTGGGGAATGCATGCAGAGTTTGAACTACAGACATCTAACATCTACATGTGTGTTCCTGTGCGTGTGTGTGTGTGTGTGTGTGTGTGTGTGTTTGTGTCTGTCTGTATCTGTGTCTGTGTGTGTCTTCTATGCATAAAAAAAAAACTGCTGAACATGTAAGAACCAAATTCCCCATGCCGAATAAGGAACTTCTCTCCTGTGTTCTGTAAGGAAAAACGGGGTCGATCCGAGCTCTCCTCAGCATACGAAACAAAGAAAGGCCACTCCTTCGAACCCGCCCGATCGATCATTCCTTCTGGCATGCAGTTGGCTGGCGCCAAATCATGCCCAGTAACATACTAGTTTCTCTATGGTCCGCACCGACGATGGCCGGTCGATCAACGTACGGCCAGAGGCTCGGTGGCCATTTTCAACCGTGGCAACGGGTTTCGACCGATGGAGCCCCCGCTGGGGCTGCAACTGCGGCCCTCGCGCGGCATAAGATCTACGACATACGCTGGGAATCGCGCTATTCGAGCCGGAGGCGAAAACGCGCCGTAGGTGAGCCCGAGCTAAAAGGCTAGCCCCAGCCGAAGGCGGGCTACACTAGTGGAGCTTGCAGGTTGGTGGATAAGGTGAGCGTGGGAGCTGTGCAAGCCCGTTCGGAGCGTTGGTGGATCAGCTACATCCTAGTAAAGCCGCTTGGCCGAGGACAACAACACTGGCCGCTACTGGCTGAGCACACCGTCGTGGTGTGTGATGGCAGGACCATGTGTGTTGTATGCTAGCCCTGTCTGGCACAGTGCCATACCAGCAGCCTCAGCCTCAGCCTTGGTGCGGATTCAGGAGTGTGTAGTTCGCGCATTCCTGCACCCTGACTGGATGAATCCCAACCAGCATCTATAGGAAAAGACTGCATTGGCCACCACTGTGGTGGAGACAAACGATAGCCTTAATCGGCTCTTGTTAGCACTGGGACGTCAAACTATCTTCCCGTCAGGATAGCGCACAGGACCGAAACCACCGCCAGCCACACCAATTGCGCCTGCCAACAGCCGCCGAGCAGCCTACACGAGTTCAACTTTTGTTCTGTAAATGTATCCCGTCAGTGGAAATGTGTCCCTAGCTCTGTGCATTCTATAACGCATTTACGCCTTTCATTCAACAGCAATGGGACCTAAAAATATGATACTAACTCAGATGTTCCCCTTCCACCTACAAAGCCCGTTCTTCTTCTCTTTCAGTCTCTCTTGTTATCCTTCTCTGTCCCGGATTGTGCACAATGTCCTCTATGACTTTACACACTTAGTCCCTCAAAATAGAAACGAAAACAAGATATCGGATCGAATAAAATTTTAATGAAACTCACACTCCGTGCCGAGACCGGGACTCGAGCCCACGGCACCAAGTCGCCCTGGAGACGAGAATCCCCTGTCTATCCGCTACACCATCAAGTCATCCTCAAAAAGGATGGGCAATGGCGCAGTTTCAAGGTCAGGCTATCTCGTCCACACGGGAGTCCGCGGTCTGG
>JAOWAR010149877.1:7209-18590 GCA_028571005.1 Clathrina lutea
TCTTCCTTCTCTCCGTAACTGATATCGATGTCCTTACGCCAACTCTCCCTATTCTTCCTTCTCTCCGTAACTGATATTGATGTCCTTACGCCAACTCTCCCTATTCTTCCTTCTCTCCGTAACTGATATTGATGTCCTTTCGCCAACCCTTTTGACAGTGACTTTTCTTTTTGCGCTCATCTCCCGCTTCTGGGCTTTTCATACAGAAAAAAGAAAGTGGTTTGTGATTTTGGGAGCGGAAACTATATAGCTAACCGTGGTGAGTAAATTCATGACAAATTCCCTGTACTGCTACCACAAGGAATTTGGGAGAAATTCATCCACTGCACCTGGTAGGGTTTGGCCAATTATGTTCCTTCTTTTGGCATGTTATGCTACCAACAGTGCTACTTAAATCGATAAATTATGCTACTAATTCTGCTGTTTGAGACCAATTATGCTCTTTGAGAAAAAATTATACTAAAATATTTGCTCATTTTGGCTTGTTTAACATACTTTCCACTCCCCGACAAACAGCCTATCCTTTCATTCAAAATCACACAAGTCATCTTAGCTATGTTAGAGTTGTTCTTTCTCTTTCTCTCTCTTTCAATGTCGCTCTTTGTTCTCTCTCTCTATCTCTATCTCACACACACACACACACCATCTATCTCTGCTATTCTCATGTGTAGGAGGGTAATGGTAAAATGATATATAAAGTTGTTGTCCGTCTTGTCATCTGCAGCGATCGACTAAGTCAGCGCTCAGCGGTTGTACCTGACCATGACTGATGCAAAAATATAGTCTTGTAGAGCACCCTGTTGCTGCTCATGGAAAGCGCCATTGAGCAGAGAAAAAACAAGCTCTGAAGCAGCAGAAGAAGGCTAGATGACAAGAATCTTTCTTACTGCAGACGACCACTCTGGCAACTCGATAGCGTTCTGTCTCCTCCAGGCAACCTTTTCTGAAGCTCTGAAACCTTTTCTGAAGACGTTGCCTTTTCTGAAGACGCGTTTCCACCCGGAGGTGTTTTCGAGGTACTCTCCAGTAAGGAAACTGAGAGGTGTTTTCCCGATGTGGAGGAAACACAAAAGGTCGTTGAAAATCATAGCAGTTAGCAGGGAAGAGGTGTTTTCCTCCCCTGGCGGCTGACGACCAAAAGAAATATGGAAAAGGTGCGGCTTTCCCCACCTAGGTGCCAGCCAGTTAGGAAAAGAAAACTCCTTTTTTGTACACTGTGTCCCCGTGAAGTGCTCTTGACAGCAGTCATCTGCAGTAGCGACATACGCGGGCAGCTCTCCTTGAAGGCCTTGCGCTTCTAGTCGCAACCTCCCAGACGGTATTGTTATCGACCGGAAATTTCCGAGCGTTCTTGTGCGCAGCTGCCGGCATCTACATTGATCTACCATGCCCGCGGATAAAGACAAAACTCACAAAATTCAGGTTGCGAAGGGAATGTGCGCGCTAGAGACATGTGCTAGGCGTGAAGGCTGCCGTTATCAGGTTATACAGTTGTTTTGCAAACTCTGAACGCGGCTTTTTTTTTTTGAAATTGACCCGGATTATGCCCTTTTCTGCTCCTTTGGAAAAAATATGCTCTTTCCCAAAAGTTATGCCATTTGTGGGTGATTATGCTAAAAATTATGCTAGCATAATTGGCCAAGCCCTACCACCTGGTCTGGCCAGAAAGCTGGCACCGGGTCGCCAAGCTTTGCCTTATGCAGCAAATCCACCCTACATTGGATGGCCCGCGGCCGTACAAAACTAAGCACGACCAGCTCATGAACGGAATAAAGATCTCGTCCACAGACGAACCATCAAATGTGGCCATGGGAATCGAAAACTTGTTGCCCTCTTCCGTGTAGCCTCGAACCAGGCCCAACCGCTTGTTGATATGGTGACGAGCGAGGGGGCTGTGCGCATGCCGCAGATCGATCGATTCGATAAAATTCGTTCGGGTTCGGGTTCACTTGTTGCCCCTCTACTCGAACCCGGACATAAATTAGGCAAAATAATTAATGGTCTATTGTTCCGTGGTTGCTTGGCTGATTCACTCTGTGCGGCCAGATCTTGGTCAGCGCAGGTCAGCGTGGCTCGTGGTGGCTTCGCTATGTCGGAGGTACCAGAATGCCAGGTGCCGGGCGAGAGCATCCATTCTTCGTTTCAAGTAGTCTTCTTGTCTCTGGCTCACCTCCGGATCCGTGGCCATGCATGAATAGGCGCTCTAGGTAGATCTAAGAAGCCTCTCCCCCCCTCAGTCCATTATGTAATGCGGACTACTGTACTAGCCTTTCATGCCCGATCCCCTATTGGCAGGCCATGATCGCCAATACGCTTCACAACTATCTGCGTATCTCAAGACGCCAGGCTTGGCTATGGTTCAATTGGGGCTGTTCCGGCTAGCACTGCATGTTGGCCCAGTTTTTCGATTGGACCGACCAAGCACCGCCATCCGTCGAAGTCCTCGGCATTCGGGTCTTCGTCTGTTACTGGTTTGAAAACCAAAACGACCACAGTACCCTGTCGATGCCTCCTATAGTGTACTGCTGTATCAAAAGAGGAGAGAACGCCGCGTGCCAGGGCCCATCTGCCGGTCAAGCCAACTGCTCGTTTGGAAGGTAAACGCACGTGAGTTTCTTTGGGCTGTAATGTAAATCAAACTCAAAATTACACAATGAATGATCTTGCCATGTAGTCACACGCACGTCGGGTCAATTTCGACTTTCCAGCTCTTGGGACAGGATCCCACGATCACACGTGTGTAATCAAGTACATCAGTGCGGATCATAAAGCACGTTCCGGACACACTGATTCCGAAAAACGATTCCTCGACCAATATCAGGCAATTTCACGCCCGTCCAGCCTAAATCTAATCCGAGTGACTCTAAAGCCTGTATATCTGTTCATCAATCCATCAATTTTAACAGGATAAGCTTCAGAGAAATCATGATCCCTGTAAGAAGAAAACTGAGCTTAACTAAACAAAGTTTAGTTCTCAGTTCTGACAGCTGAACTGTGTAATTTGGAGTACGCGCGTTGCTCACAAGGAATAATTCGGATGCAAATGACAGGTCTTGACTTTTCTTGGACAGTTCATGGAGAAAGGAGAGTTTTCAGATTTACAAGGAGGCAGCCTTATTCAACCTCTTGTTGGTAAGTAATGGCGATAGCCGCTTCTGCTGCTTAGTTTTATCTCCTCAGCAGACTTGAAGGCAAACCCTGTGTATGGGTTTTACCCAGAACATGCATCTCTATACGTCCGAGAGTAAGGGTTTATGCAGCTGCATCTAGGGTTCAGTACACGCACATCCACACAACAGGCCAAACTGATGGGCATGGGGAACTATATAAAATCCTATAAAGCATACGAAGAAGCATCGCACCTCGGCTTTTGCCTTGTTGAGCATTCTCACTAGGACATACCATGCTGCGGGACATTTTGGCTCACCGCTTCAGCGGTTTGAGCTCCCTCGGTTTGGTATGGCGACCGACGTGTTTCTGGGCATCGCGCAAGGGGAATGACAACCGAAGTGTTGGCTTTGTCACAACTACTTCTCAGCTTCTGTACCGCACTGATGAGGCAACCGTGAAAGGCTATCTGCAGTTTTAAATTAAGACAAATTAATTTAAATTTGTTTTTGTCCATGTTCCAGTAGGAAAAAAAAAAGAAGAAGCAGGCTCTCAGACACTGAATTAATGTTTAGTTCTTCTGCCTGTGCGTTTTTGTCAAATTTCAAATGATCAGTGTCACAATCAACATACACCGTGGATGATGCCCTTGAGAAGGTTGGATTCGGAAAGGCTCACATCTTGCCATGCATTTTTCTCAGCCTTGTATGGGTGAGTGAAGGTGTCCAAATTTCAAGTAACTCTAATTGTGTGGTTTCATTTGGTCATCCGTCATACAAAACTGTTGAAACTAACTACTGCTTGTGATGAAGATGCTGTTCATTGGGGTCGGTTAGTTCACAGTTAGAGGTATGATGAACACGGTCATGTGAAACTGAAATTCTTCAGGAAGAAATTGAACCGTCAAACATTTTTTTCTTTTTCGCATTCCCGATTAGCACAGACTGGATTCAAACCTGCAATGAAATGGCACCTAACTGGACAGAAATCCCGTTGTTCAGCTCAATCCACCAGCTCACTGAAAAAAGCCTGCTTCATGGAGAGCTTTGGTCTTTCCATACGACACGGTCGAACCTCGCTTCTGTGATGCACTATGATGTGGATCGCATGTCGGAACCTATACGGGTTGTTATGACCTGAATTGGAAGAAGTTGCCATGAAACCGATGTTATTTTTAGCTGGTGATTTGGGCTGAGCAATTGACACCAGGACTCATGTCCAGCTAGGCACCGTTTTGTCGCAGGTTCGAATCCGGTCTGTGCTAATCAGGAATGTGAAAAAGAAAAAAAACGGTTGGGTGGTTCGATTCTTTTCATTGAATTTCAGTTTTATTCGATTGTTTCAGTTAGAAATCCTGGGTTTCTCTCTCTTTCTGTCTTTGCTTCTCACCTTCTCAGTCTTCATCAATTTCTTCAGGTCATTACGATCCATAGGCTATGACTTGCAAGCCACATCATCAGGTCATTACAATCCGTAGGCTCTGACAGGCGAGCCACATCATAGGGCATCACAGAACAAAAGTTCGACCATGTCCATGGAAAGACCAAAGATCGCCATGAAACCAACTTTTATGAGCTGGTGGATCGGGCTGATCAATTGACATGGAATTTCTGTTCGGCTAGGCGCCGTTTTGTCACAGGTTCGAATCTGGTCTGTGCTAATAAGGAATGCGAAAAAGAAAAAAATCTTTGATAATGATGAACACGTCCAGACAATACTAGTTAGTTAACAAGAACACGACTTTCCATAAAAGCACGAGTGTTTTGAACTTTTGCAAGACTTTGTCTTTTGACATTAAACCGTCGAATGTTCAGATAAGTTGATTCATAACCATAACCATAGAGCAGGATATTTTATTCAGGCTGAGAGAAGTTTGTTCAGATGTCTATTTTTCCACACAGGTTTGGACAGGGATGACACTTGTTTGGCCAGCAATGCTGACAGAATTCTCTCGCTGTGACTTTGGGGAAACATCATGGATGTTGACATTTGTTGGAACGGTGAGATATGCATCGGTACAGGAATGCTGATGCAGTCGCTTAACCCCATCTTACATAATATACATTCATGTGTGTATGTGTCCTTTCGTCAATCAAAACGGCGTTTCCTCCAAACTCTGTACCGACGATTGTTCTATGATCTGCGTACAATCTGTGTTCAATCGGTGTACTTTCGTGCATGATTGTGGTTGCCACTTTCATCTCGTGCCTGATTACAAACGTTATTGCGTTGATTTGCCGCCCGGGCTTAAGGCGAGTTCCAGTAGTGGACTGGGCGGGCTGGTGTAGGTATGTAAACGGTGTAGTTTAAAGCGTGGAAAGATCATCTAGTCTAATATCATTTTCGTTTCTGTCTGTCTGTCAGTTTGTCTGTCTTTTGGCCGAAGCTGTACACACCGGACCCCACTGGCTGAATAAGAAACTTCTCCTCTCTGTTCTAAAGGAAAAGGGGGTCAATCTGAGCTCACCTTCCTACAAAACAAAGAAACTCAGTCCACCTTTTCATACCCGCCCAGCCGACCATCGTTTCTTGCCCAGTCGGCTGGTGCCGTGGCTGGCAGCCATTTTTGTGACCATGGCAACATGCAGTTGGCTTGTACCAATGGTGGCGTGACCCAGCAGCATACTTTGGGCTGCAGGGTTCGTACTCCATGCTGATGCTTGTTGTACGATCAATGCACAATCGGTGTATAATCTGCATGCAAACGATCTGTGCACTTTCGCCTGAGCTGAAGGCGATTTTCAATAGCCAGGGGAGTGAGCGGGTTGTTGGGGGTGGAGGATGGGAGAGCCTTTCACTGAACCCGGCCGAAGGAAGGGGCGATCAGCTAGTGTACTGTGCTGTTTCACGCCAAAGGTTGCAGCTCAGAGTTTCACAATGCAGCTGGTTGAAAAACCTGCACCATATAAGCTTTAAGAACTGCGCTGGGAGATTCGAGGCTGTTGGTACGTGTGGTTAGAAACTGCTGGCGTGCTTCGGGGTGGGGTGTTGAATGTGGGAGTGGTAGGGGGCGTCCAATGGTGCTGAAATAGGCTGATCGGGTTCTTTGTGTTTAGTTTGACCTACCTCTGTTCCGGCATCAAGTGTGTTCCCAGCTCGTTGGAGCAACCCTCAATTAAAAGGCGAAAGGGAATTTGATTTATGAGTACTTAACTTTTGTCTTCCCCTTTCCTTCGTTCACACCTATGTAGCAGAGTTATGTCGACTCCCAGGCATTATCCAGTTAGAATTCTGTTCCTTCACCGGCCGCCACACTTAAGTTACCGGCGTTAATGCATCAGGAAAGAAAGTCTGCCATCTAAGCAAACAAATTGAGCAAGATTAATAGCCTGACACACAAGGATGAACAGACAGCCCGATTGACAAGAAATTGCATTTCAGAGTCAGCGGGCGCAAAGATCTGTTAAAAACATAGCACCAGCCACTATCCACAGGTAGATTGGAGGGATCTCTGATGTGCACGGCTTACTCTGAAAAAGCACAGGACATGTTTTTCTTGTCATACATTTTGCTTTCCTCTGTCAAAAAAAGGACATAATAAGGTCTACGATTCATGGCAGAACTTGTCTGACTGAAAGGGGTTTTCCCATAGACTGAAGATCTTCCCAAGATGATATTGTGGGCTGCTGGTCATTTAAATGGAAGTGCCAAAGCAGCGTTCCACTGCTGTAGAAACGGCGTATAAAGTGACACTGAACACATGAAAATTGGCGGGCTCCATTTTCAAGATTTTCAGGGAATGCCTCCCCCTTCCCCCAACGAAGCTTTGCCCTTTCAATGTGAGTGTGCATCCATTTTTCATAGACCACACTCCCAAGTCTTTGAAATTCTGGATCAGACGCTGCTTCTTCTATTTCATGAACAAAACAACACACTACTAAAACTTTACACAAACTCAGACACTCTGTGTTTGCTCTTTCCATTGTGAAGCGAATACCAAATCTATAGGTGATGACCTAAACTTTAACAGCCTACCCTTTAAACAATCTTCCCCTTGACTCATTGAGCAATATTGGTGTCAAAACTTCATTCATAGACTTGTCCACGTGCCAACGCAGGGAAAATGTTTGGGTGACACATGATAAAACTGGTTGAGAATGAATGGGGTGTGTGTGCTCTAACTTCTTAACCAGATTCCTCATCTTCACATCTGCATGTTTCATCTCCACAGGGTTATTATTTCGGTCGTGCTTTGTCTGGTCTACTCATGGGAATCATGGCAGACTGCTTTGGACGAAAAACGGTACGATTGACCTTTAACAGAAGTGTTTCACAATTGTTGATCAGCGCCACCCATTCAACATTCTGTTGAGCGGCTCAGTTGTTTGCCATCCTTCCGTTTTCTTTTCAGACGCTTGCCTTCGCTACGATGATGGGTGGCTACTTCTTATTGTTGATCTCCATTTCACCGTCTTTTCTCTGGGTGGTATTCCTTGTCTTCCTAGTTGGCTTTTCTATAGGATGTCTTACCTTACAAGGGTAAGTATTTTGTTTCTAGTCTGGTCCCTTTTTTACCATTGTCTCATTTTGAGGTCAATGTGTTGGGAAAATCAATCGGTCACGCAACAATAAAATTCGACTAAGGTATAAGCTGGCATTGAGGTTATGCCATTAGAGAAGGTCTCTAATCTTTACAAACAAGCTTTGAAGTGCCTTGAAGGAGGGGAAGAAGGAGCACTGACAAAATAGGAATGCTCTATCAACATGCTTAAAATCCATCCATGCAGTCAAGAGTTTGCAGTGAGCTTACGTAATATCAGATTATCTGTATCGGACAGATGGTAACATTCTTCATGTCAGTTCTTTCCATGCATCTCATTTTGAACTGAGCAGAATGACGTTTGCCATGGAAATTATGCCAAGGAAGCATCGAAGAATATTTGGAACGATTGTGATGGTGCGTTCGGTCGATGTTTGTCTCCACTTTCCTAAAAGATGTGCCAGGATGTCATGAATTTACTTCTCTGACACAATTGTCATCGTGATACATTGCACCTTTTACGACAGTTTTGTTGTGCGATCTATGCATGTGTGAGGAGGTTCTTTTATCTGCTACATCACTTAGTAGATGTGCACGCGAAAAGCTGTTTTAACGTATCACGATCTGTGTATAGGAGAATCTCCATTTCCGCTCCACAGGCATTTCACTTTCCTGGAGGAGCACTGGGTATTTTGTTGGCGCTGATGGCGGAAGAGGCAGGCATAAGCTGGAGGGTAGCATGTGCTTTGTCTTCGCTGGTAGCTGCTGTTTTTGTCCTCATCTCTACGGTAAGTTGTAAGAAGCACATTGTAATAGTTCAGTGGAGAAAAGAGACGTACCCGTTTCTCAATGCAAAGGCCTCAACACGAAAAAACGTAGAGCAGTGGTATAAGAGGTAAGAGAAAACTCTTAGTGCTTTCCGTAACTCGGCGTTACATGCCTTCTTGGCGATCTTCATCATCGATCAGACGGTTCTAATGGGGGAAAAGCCAGATATGCTGCTTAGAGTAATTATGCCTTTAAAGGTGTTGGGGCTACGAGTTGAGGTGAGGGAGATGCTTGGACATGCTAAGACAAGGTGCAAGGTCATTTTTGGCACCTGTGCACTGCTGTGACCTTAGGCCATCAGGCACGTAGATTTTGGTCAGGGTTGCATGCAACATGCAATGTTTGTTGACGTCAGAGGTCAACTGTTGACCCAAAGGGGCGGCAGGGTAAAACACTGAATATCTAGCTGCGGAGGCATGCTATAAACTTCTAACCATTTCCAAAGTGTTTTTCACCCTTGAAAACCCTCATTTTGAGTCCAAACTCCGTTGGTTTACGACAAGAGGTCCTGGAAATAAAATTCAATGGGATAATTCTCAGTGGGTGTCATGTGCAGTGCGCGCGCCGGCATGGTCGAGCCTCGAGTGGCCCGCCTCAGCACCGACCAATCAGCGGCCAGGAATTTTATCGCAGATCAAATTCCCGGCCCGTCCAAGATCTACGTAGCTCGTGGCCTAAGGTGACCTGCAGAATAACCGCCAGCAAGAAATCTCCTTTGCATGTCGACACTTCACTGCAGGAAGTACCTGCTGTGCTATTACAATGCACTACCCTAGCTCCCTGACTCTTAAAACAGTCCACACCCTGGTTTGCACCTTGTTTTCCCTCATACCTTGGGTTTATAGCTTTGCCAGTACCGCACACCTTCTCTTTGCACACCAATTACCTTGCAACCTTGTCTAAGAATGTGCAATCAGCAGCTCACCTCCACCCACAGCCTTAATACCTCTCCAGGCATGTAAGTAGCATTTCTGGCTTGTTTCCCAAGTTCATCTGTCAAATAGTCGTGAAGAAAGCATGGAACTTTTAGTTACGGTATGAAGGATGAACGGTTCTCCTTTCTGTGGAACTAGTTCCGCATTAAATTATCTAGTAAGGATGGATGTGGTGTCTTCCATGGCAAAGTTAACCTCTTCAGCATGTTTCAGCATCGACTTCAGATGCGCTACTCCTTTTTCTCCCTGGGCATTTCTTGTGCCTTGGATTGGCTTTCCTCGTTTGAAAGTGGTGATCTATCTACGCTTTGAACACCTTTAGCGGGGAGTACCTTCTGAGGGCTTTGCGAATGGCAATGACAAGGGAATGATGTTTAAGCTATTCTCCAATACAATGTTCCGAAACTCAACGGTCTATGAACGTGTTTTCAGCCACTTTAAGGGGCAGTTTTTCTTAAAATCCTTGTTGTTTTTTGCAGGTTTCTTTTTTCAAAATCCCTGCAATCCCCCCCCCCCCCCCACCCTTGACTTCGTGCAATGGCTTGTTGGTTTCAGAATCGAATTAATCATTTTCTGTCCTCTCTTTTGTCTACTTTTAATCTTTCTTCTGCAGAAAATCGATGAGTCCCCTCATTTTTACGTCTCCACTTGCCAAAGGAAGAAAGCTCTGCAGGTTCTGAGGCGAATGGCTGACCTCAACGCAACGGACTTGCCACATGGCAGACTCGTGCAGTCTGTCAAAATCTGTACAGAGCTGGTAGGAGCTGAAGCATACTCCTAAATCAGATCTTCGAAAATATTAGTCTAGAAGGGTCTGAGTATAATCAATAATAGTCATTGTCCATATCTCGATGCGAACTCAAACCTTAAACCATCAATGGAATATTTGGACCAAGCTCTACCATATCACAGCAACAGCTTCAAGAAAAACAAGATCTCCGGGGTCAAAAGCACACTCTCCAAAAATATATGTTCTTCAACATTCATGGCGGTACAAGTGGGAGTGTGAGCGTGGTTCCACGCATGCTAGACATCGGGGATTTAAACTGGAGGTGGACTTTGATGAGAAAACTGGGCAATACAAGTGCAACACGTACATTACTATTATTCTTAAAATGCAAATAATACTGCGCAACTGCATGGACCTGCTACAGCTGAAGCACAAATTGTCTGATTATGATCAAATTCATTGAATAATGGTGATTAGTTCGAATTGAGAAACGAACTAGTGTTTCCCAGAGCAGCTTGCTGAGAAGTCCACTGTCGAATTTATCTTGTGGTGCTCACTCGGCCTGTGCTTCCAGGAAAAAACGGACAGCAATTGGAAACTTCTCTACTGGCCTCCGAAGATGCTTCTTGTCACAGTCGCTTTGTGCATCATCAGGTATGTTGCACACACCCTTTCAGTGACTATGCTGATCATGACGCTGGACATCACATTAATGCCTGACCACCTTCCACTCTAGTCCTGTCATGATCGCACATTCTCTTTCTTCGCGTCTAGAGACCAATTTGTGCAAGCTGTAGATTGTTTGTAGGCCGAATGTAGAGCAATGGAAGTGATGGTTCCTTTTGTTTTTGTTCTCTCCCACATTTGTACCTTTTTGCGCTCGGCTACTGTTGCTTGCTCTCTGCCGCAACAGACAGTCTACTGTGTAACTGCTGAAGTCTTCGCTCGCACGCAGCCCCAGTTGATTGAGCCATGCAGCTGTCAAATGTCATGTACCTGCAGCTGGCTCCCAGTGAACTTTGCCCGCTATCTACATCTTTTGGCATGAAGAATTGTATCCTGGTGCCAACTCTCTGACCCCTTCCTGCTTCGCCCTTTCATCGCCTGCAATGGCCTCAAATTTTATCGCATGGAACGTCATTTTGTTGCAGAGAGTGGCAACGGATAAATTAAAATGCCATTCATAAGCCGGCAGCGGACTTCTATTGCTTCCTAATCATTTGGTCTACACCCGGCTGCCTTCCCTTGCTAAAGAGGGCTTTTTAATCCACCCCCCCCCCGCCCATTTTTCTCGAGGATT
>JAOWAR010149878.1:0-11432 GCA_028571005.1 Clathrina lutea
GGGGTGGGTGTGTGTGTGTGTGGGGGGGGGGGGGGGGGGGGGGGGGGGGGGGGGGGGGGGGGGGGGGGGGAATGCTGTCGACGGTGACTTGCTAAAAGCTGCCCAGCGCTTGTGAAGGTTGTCTTTTCCGGGGCTGAGCAATCGCGTGCAACAGCTCCTTTGCTAGCTAGGCAATTGCCACATCACTTCGAAACTGGAGGACGTTAGTTACAAGAGATAGATTGGACATATTTTTTAAAGCAGGAAGCAACAAGAGACCAGAAATGACAAGAAAAGGAAGAGGCAACAAGATGGAAGAGTACTAGACATTTCGCTCTAGATGGTTTCATTAGGAAAAGAGAGTGAGGAAGAAAACACCCTCACCAATCTTTACTGATGAAGCCACCTTTGGCGAATCGTCGAAAATTCTTCCTTTCATTGTCATTTCTTGTCTCTCGAAACTGGAGTGGAAAGATTATTTTCTGGTTTTCCTTTGGCCACTGGGCTACGAGATGAATGTAGTAAGTAGTTGACAACTTCCAAGGGGTCCGAACACGATGTACCCAAAATCACAAAATGAAAAAATGAGGCGGTTTTCTAATGGACTTTTGTTGGTGAGTAAAAAACAACTCGTTAGGGTGCGGAAAAATCTACTCCCCTGACAACTCTCCTCCAGGCAGGAAATACGTTTCGCGGGTATCCGGCGCGAACAGCCAACTCGAGTCGCGGAGGGGAAAGAGCTTGGCAGTGAAACAGGAATGACGTTGGCAGTGAGGCAAAACCAAGTTGAAGGATTTGTTCGAGGTGTTGCTCTCAGTAGCCCAGCGGTTAGAGCGTCAGAGTTAAAATCCAAGGCCGTGAGTTCGATCCCTACATGAGGCCAATGTTTTTTTCTTACTTTCTTGTCTATCTACCTCCGCGTGTGCAAAAACGTTTCAAGTAACGGGTGGACGTGATCGGGAAAGATTGAAAAAAAAGGTAAGGGCCATGCGGCATAATCTTCGTCGCGAGCTAAGTATCTGAACGTATAGAAGAAATGGTGACCGCACGGAGAAAAGCATATTCGATGAAAATTTGCATATGCTCAAAATCCTTGCCAGACCGGGACTCCAACCTGCGGCACCCAATCGCCTAGGATACGAGAATCACCTGGCTACCCGCTACGCCCTCACGTTACCCTCGGAAAGGATGGGTTAGGGCGCCGTTTCAAAGTCAGGCTGTCTCGTCCACACGGGAATCCACACGCCGATTTCCGTGTGGCCAAGATAGCTACTCCAACTTTGCTTGGCAGTGCTTCAGCCTGACCTTCTCTACAGTTTACATAAACACAACCTGAAGAGCAGACCCACTACTAGTACTTGTGGAAGATATCCCCAAATATGATGCCCGTGTAATTCTGCCCGCTCCATGTACGTATAAAGCCTCTCCTGTTCAGGCCACTCCTCGTTTCCGCTTGTCATTTTACAGTCTTTTCAGTAGTTCTCTGAATTCTCTGCTTCCGTCTATTTTTCTTCCACGATCTTCCTTCGCTTCAGGCCGCATCACAAGGGGCAACACGTATAATGACGTGATTCTCCAGGCAGTCCAAAAAACCAAACAACTCTACAAAGTTTCGGACTCCAAATAAAAAGCCTCTTTTTCAATCTGGAAGGTTTTTTACAGGTTATAATAGTTTCAGTTACCGCTATAACAACAGACCTGCGGCTGACGTCGACCCCCTATAGCTCTCCGGATCACATTTCGACCAAGTGAGAAGCTGTTTGCGTTTAGCCGCAGTGAGACCAGGCCGTTAACGCGCGGCTAGCCGCTCGTTTCCATGGATGTTTCGTACAGTGGTAGCAAAACGCCAGCGTTTGACCGCAGTGCGACCAGGCCTTAAGCCACTTCATACTCTCATCGGTGATGATTGTTTTGTGTTGGACACGCTTGGTTTCCCCACATCGTTTCATTTTTTTTCTAACGAGCGTCCAACGCGTCGTTAGCCATGCGGACAGTCTTCGGCTGTGATCGGTGTTATCTAAACTTGTCCTATTGCCCTCATTTTTTCACCAGAAAATCATTTGAATCTCTTTCAGAAAACACAATAATTTCTTACTCATTCAAATCTTGCTTTGTTGCTTCGGAGAGTTTTTCACTGGACTATATTCCATGGGCAAAATTTGAAACGGTGCATTGTGCTCAAGGAGCAATGTCAATGCCTTGCACTAGGATAATTCTGCACAGTGGTCCCTATAGTAGTGCATGAACCTCTAACTTTCTCCCCAGATGAACACAGCCCAGATTAGAAGCTCTGAAAGTTGCGTAGCGATAATAATGCGATGATCAAATCAAGTTTGCCAACAAGAAAAGGACACTCATCTTCATGAATGATATCATCTTAGAGCTTTATGCACCAGCTGAGACGTCAAGCTTTCAAAAAATGCATACATGTTGGGGAGTATTGCTAAAGATGACGAAGTTATGGTGTTTCCCATGGCGGACACACCTTGAAAAAACAGAGCTTTGGCCACTCCAAAATGCCAAACAGCCTTCAAAGCAAAGTTCAAATAGTTCTCAAAATACACCTGCTTCATATGTTGATCATTCGTTTACAACTTGCTGCTCTTCATAACTGCTCCTCCTCCTACTCAGCACCTTCCTTCTTCTTTTTGGGTGGTCTATAGTGCCTGATTTATGGTTTTGTTTCCTCCTGGCCACCTCCAACTGGAGATATTGGGTGCTGCCGTGACCGGGTTGACAGCCCATTTCTAGAAACACCCTCGCAAAGATGACTGAGCCTTGATTAAAACTTGCTGCAGCCAAAGTGAGAGGACAGCTCCACTACCTCTGAGCTAACAAAGCCTTGTTTTGGGCAAAGGGACCAAATCAGCCCGTTGAAGGCCTCATTTGATTTTGCGTTGCACCAATGAGGCACCACTTCAGCAGATCCTTTTCGGTGAGGCTTATGTACAATTGTTCCACAAGATTGAACACAGCTGCTGGAAGTGTGTCCTAGGGCTTGTATTCTTCCTTGAGACCAGCTTGCACTCTTAATTTGCCAGCCACAACAAAAGTCAATAGTGTTTTGGTTGCTCGTCAGTGGACAGGCGGTGCAGGTGGCTGGCCCAGAGAGCTTTGCCCATTTCTTGCCTGTGTTGGCCCAAACGCCAATCCCATAGAAGCTCTGCATAGAATTGATGAGGGTGTCAGTACGTCGACCTTTTCCACTTATGGGCTTTCCATCCTCCAGCTACTTTCCTTTCATATCCTTCTTCAGTGCACGAAGACGTAAGCCGACCCGTTTCTGGACGTGGCCCACGCACTCTTCCTTCTGGATCGTGATATCTGGGCCATAAGGGTGACTTGATACCGCTTTTAAGAAACCTTTGGAGCCTCCGCCTCCAATTATAAGCGAGATACTGCAGCCTGCTCTTCTGCTCTGACCTGTTCCACAGAGTCAGTGCTGCTTCTCCCTCCGTGCCTGGTGATGATGCTGTCGTGTTGGCTGAGCAGCAGTTTTCATGCTAGACGAGCCACTTGTCATACTGCTGCTGTGTTATGGCCTTCTTTTCCAGCCTTGCTTGCCCCCTCGTGCATGTGTGACAGTACTTGGAGAGGGTGGTCAAGTCCAAGATCAGACTAGACTCCCAGTCAATGCAAGTGAATACGCCGTGCATTGATGGATAGCCACGCTTCATCCAAGTTCCATCAAAAGTTACTTCTGTCGCTGAAACTTCACTGTCCTACTTGGCTCAGGTCACACACTGTTGCAGCAGCTTGAGCAAAAGGCTTCTGGTGAGCTGTGAATGCTGGCCAAGCAACGGGCGGGACGAAGTGCATCATTCCACAAGTTTTCTTCATATGAGCAGTACAATTCTCGCTGAAGCCCCATATCTCAACAATGAGTTGTCAAATTTCTTTTCCAATTTTCAGAAAAGATGCCTCTTTTTAACATGTTTAAGGGCTTTCCAGTGGTATGCTCATTTATAGAGGATTCGAATTTTCATTTTTTGACTCTATCTTGTTATACAGCCGCGCGGCTAGCCGCTCGTTTCCATGGATATTTCGTGCCGCGGTAGCAAAACGCAGGCGTTTGACCACAGTGACACCAGGCCCTAAGCCACTTAATACTCTCGTCGGTGATGATTGTTTTGTGTTGGACAGGCTTGGTATCCCTCATCTTTTCATTTTTTTTCCAATCGACTGTCCATCGCGTCGTTTGCCATGCGGAACTCTATGTCCTTCGCAATGTTTTAAGTCTGACCTGATTCGTGAAAGGCGGGGAGGGCACATCGCAAACCGAGTAAGCTTTGACGAAGTTTCGGCTCCCAACACTTTTCCCCAATGTTTCCTACTTTCTTCTACTGCCAGAATAGAAGGGAATACCTTAGCTTATGCACCACTCAAAAAATCCCACTGCGTTGAAATTGATTTGAATACGCACACAGAAACAGGGTGTGACGAAGAAAACGCAAAATGTTCGGAAACTACATGGAAATACTTTTTTTCAATTTTGTTCTAGATGAACCAGAAGTGCACAAGAGAATCAGCTGCTTTAGAGCAAAAGTCTAACTGGAAGCTGACGTAGTCTGAAGAACTGACTAAAGACATTGAATTGCCAGATAATGACGCAATGCACAGACGCAGACCCGGAGAAGGGTTTCGACCATCACAGTATTTGAAAAAATATACGGTTCAAAGCGAGGCATTGGCTGGCCATAACTTTGAAGCTGGCTGCTTTCTTTTACAACCACTGCCTAGTCTGTGGCCTCGAACGTGGCGAGTTCCCATAGTTTTAGTGAAGCACCTGTGTACAAAATTTTATTGTGTCATTGTGTCATCCTCTTTGATCAACCTGTCGCAGAGCACGACGTCGCATGCGCACCCAAGCTTATACGCTTGCTGGATTCGAAAGCTAGGACGACGCGCCCTTGTTCCAGAGAAAATTGACCTGGGGTGCATCGTGCTCATCCAACGTTTTCAGTTTCCTACGTAAAAATGGCACACATGTAGACAGTCTTCTTCTAGTGAAGTTTCCGTTTGTCCGTCCTTACCTGCGGGGCATTCCCAGATGTGAGAACGTCGTTTCGACATTGCGGTAAAAAGCAGAACACCCATTCTTCTTTTAAGCTCTCCCGGCAAGCAATGTGACGAAGATCTGAATCTCGGCGTGGGGAGGGGGTGACTGACCTTTCATTTTACGCCACCCGACCACCCGCAAATATTGCCATTTAGAATGGAGAAGATGTGACGATGCACGCGTACGGACGAATACAATCGAAAACGAAGTAAATTAACGAAGGACGTCGGTCCGTAGCTAACCCCTCTCTGCCAGGACTCGGACCTGCGGCACCACATCGCCTAACAGACTAGAGTCACCTGACTATCCGTTAACCTATTACGTCACCCTTAAGAAAAGATGGGAGATAGTGCAACTTCAAGGCCAGGCAGGCCATCTCGCCCCCGTGGGAGTGTGCGGTCTGGAAGATCATAGCAGCCATGGAAACCGGACGGTTAGCACGTACAGCGTGATTAGAACTGATTGGCCCCGAAAAGACAAGGTCACGCATAAGCTAGCGTTGGCGCAATAATATATGGTCACATTTTCTTCATTCTACGTACGCTACCTCGTGTACTTGCTAACCGTCCGGTTTCCTTCTCAACTGCTATCTTCCAGAACGCTGACTCCGTGCCGACGAGATAGCCTGGGCTTGAAGCTGCGCCATTGCTGATCCGTTTTTTGAGAATCACGTGACGGCGTGACGGATAGTCATGAGATGACTCTCTTCTGCTTGGCGATTTGGTGCCGCGAGCTCCCGTCCCGGTCTCGGTACGGAGGGATGAGCTTCGTTTATTTCCTTCGTTAATGTTATTTTCTCGCTAACGTAGCCCGGAATAAACTAACTTAGGTCACTCGCCAAATACCATTTCTATCATCGCAAAAAGCGAATGAAGGGAGAGACTTTTGTGCCCTAGCCTGTAATCAGGCTCCTTTTCAAGCGATCGGCGAGCAACTGCGCGTAACACTGCAGGTAAATGGAGAGCACTTGTGAAACAACAGCAAAGAAAATCACAAGGAGTAGAGCTCTTTGCAAGATGAATGCTGACATGGCAGTGGCCGTAGAATTTGGCCGCACTCAAATTGAGGTCCTTCAGAAAAGGAGCTTGCGGGGATCGGTAGACGAATGAGAAGAAGTTTCTCGAACCGCAAACTGAAGACTTGTGCGTCTATTTCTTCCAAGTCCTCTTCCATTTCCGACGGAGGGGCTAGCAGGAATGAGCCACTCCAGGGAAGAGCTGGCGAGTGGGTGGCACTCGCCCGTAGGCCTGGCCAACGAGCAAGCAGCTGAAGAGACCGTGTTCAGAACTTGTGGCAGTATCGTCTTCTTTTCCCTCGCACGGGTGGAACTCTAGGTCGAACGGAAGAACAAAGTTACCAGCCGGTATTCTCTTCCTTCGATATGGTGTGTTGCATTCCCCGCTCCTTTCCTTCAACATGCATACTGTAAAAGTGTAATGAAAGCAGGACAGAATCGACTGATCCCAAATGTCACATGATCAAAGTTATGACGTCACAACACTATCTTTGGCACGGCAATGACGGAAGTGAGACATTGGGATTCATCTTCACACTCGTCTGTGCAATCCGCCTGAAAGGTTCTCTGTGTGTTCCAGCTTATAACTGACGCTAAAATGCATTTTCTTTTGGGATTTTTTGAAATCGTGTGCAATCGTGAGAAAGGTTGAAGGGAAGCTTGGAGTGGTGGCCCTTGGCTTTGACAAGCCATAATGGAAGGGGAACGAGATCGAAACCAAAAAACCTTGAGACTTGCTTTTTCCACGCTTCCAAAAATTATCTCGATCCGCAAAAAGATCGCTTCAGTGAATCTAGATATCTGACTGTCGTCATTTTCGTGCTAAATGTAGTGTTGTGACGTACTAACTTTCATCACGTGAAATTTGGCACCTAAGGTTGTAAAAAATATTCGTTGCATATAATAATGATTTGCGCGTGAGCAGCTTCTGCAGTTTTGTATGGACGTGGCGATTCCAGATCAGCAGTGTGGATTTCTGCCTAAGCGCTCTACTGTGTGGCAAATACTTTCGCCACTGGAAGACTACGAGCAACCACTCGGATGAGGGTAGTTCTGTTCACGCACCTTTCTGGGTTGTTTCCAACGCTTTTGATAGTGTGGACCATAGCTTACTTCTCTTCAAGCTGTGTTCATTTGGTGTCACTGGCAATGCACTACAATGGTTCTAGGATCATCTATAATATCGCCAGATAAATACAGCAGTAGATAGGGAGAGGCCCTCTTTGCTGTCAATTTCTTCAGGGGTACCCAACGGCTCTGTTTGGGCTCGCTCTGGGTACAATGTGCGGAACGAACTTGGTGTGGAAATCCCTTCTTGGCTGTCCGACTCTCGACTTCGTTCCTTTTTGCCTTCTGCCATCGTTCTTTGGAATGCCCTTGCTGTTTGTGTCTCTTCCTCTAAGTCTCTCTCTTCTTTTTTGAGTCGTCTCGACAAGCATTATGCCGGTGAACGTTTCTTCCTGGGCTTGTCGTGATTCTTCTCGTTGGTCCCTTGTTGCTACTTCCTCGAGCTCTTTGAAAGAAAGCCTTTGCATCAACTTCAGCTATTTGACAATCCTTCAAAAAGAGATATGTATAAGAATAATATTGTAAGTTTTCAGAACTTATATAGCTTTTGGCTAGGGTGAATAAGGTGAACTTCAGGATGAAATTTTGTGCAAAAATGCAGATGGTAGCAACCTCCACAATGACCATCCAGGACCACCTTAACGCACCAAGCAAACCTCCTAATTGGCCACTGCCTAGCGACAGACCACGTGACGCAGGGAAACATGGTCGGCTCCTCCTCCATACACCATGCCACACGCACATGCATTGGCAAGACGGGCTTCACGCTACGTGCTTTGCCAGATGACGCAATACCGAGCAGCCATTCGTAATGACGAGGACAGTCCACTAGCCCTGCATATCTCTCACTCCCTGGACATGAGCCCACAGTTTTCGCAGCAGGCTTGACACCTTTCGACGCAAGGTTAAAGGAGGATTTCAGAATTTAATGAGACGATCCGCTGTTTTAGACAACTCCCTCCGGTTGGTTAAGGCATGAGAATGGGCCGTCGGCGCGATCACGGTTAATTCTTTGGTCCGGGAACGAGGTGTGCTCCACCACGCGACTAGCTCTGCGCGCGGCCGGCCGTACATCTACATGTATGCTCATTGTGCGCAATGTCACGTCTACTTGTAGATTTACATGTACATCGCGACGGTTGATTTTCCAAGACCTTGTTTGAGAGAAAACTTGCGGAAAATGTAGTAGTCGCAGTGCAAGTAGAAGTTGCACTTGGCCTCGAGGCTTGGAAGGAAAGCAAACTGAATTTTTATCCAATTCTCCAGAAATTTTCCAGGCGATGAAGTAAAGCAGCATGCATGTTTATTTCACTTCATATTTACCGATCAAGTTCCGTTATCTATGGTCATCTCCGGATCTGAAGGCTACATTGGCCAGCCCAGCGTATGAAGTGGAGCTCTGTCGTATTAAAGTGGACGCATGAAAAGCATTCTCCAAACCAGCGGTTACAGGCTGGGTCACCTTCGCCGCTTGAGCACTGTGATTTACGGTTGCCCATTCGGCTGCACAGTGTATACATGTGCCGAAGTTGCCATATGCAAAACAGTTGTCGATCGAGAGAGAAGGGCCTTGGACACTGGAAGGTCGTTGTGATGTTCCAGGCTTCTCCCCGGCCTTGCTGTTGTCCTGACGGTTATATCAAAGCGGTATTATGGATGATGTAGGTCATGTATATCGGGCTCAGACTTGGCCAAGTTGTATTCTTCCCGAAAAAGGGCGTTTTCCTGCATTTTTCTTCGGGCGGTGCGCTTCTGACCAATACTTTAAGTATGGGGAATGGCGACTGAAAAACTGCAGGTTTTAATCCGTAGGCTATAAGGAGAAAAGGTCAAGCTGGCTTGACCTACAGAAACTATTCTACGACCGCTTTATTTAAGTTTGACGAAAAATTTCTGCTACCTTCCCGGTGGGCAAAGCCACTTTTTTACGGGCGCTTTTGAAATTGACCGGTTTTCGGGGAAAGGCGATAGAGCTACAAGCGAATAAGCCAGAAGGTTGAATACTGATGTCGGGGGACTCGGAGCTTGGGTGATGCAGAAAAACTGTGGCAAGTTTGAATTGCTTCGAGAGGGGAGGCCTTCGTTTAAGGCCAAACACCTGTTTCGCTGTAAGGTTTACATGCCTTAACCAACCAGAGAACTTCTTCGCAAGCCAGTGCTGAGCAGGGAAGAAATTTTAATAAGGCTCACACTCCGTGCCGAGACCGGGAGTCGGACCAGCCACATCAAATCGCCTAGCAGACGAGAGTCGCCCTACTATCCGCTACACCATCACGCCATCCTCAAAAAGTATGGGCAATGGCTCGGTTTCAAGCTCCGGCTGTGTCGCACACACGGGAGTGGTCTGCATTGAAGGGGGTAGTAGCGAGAGAATACCGGACGGTTAGCACGCACAACGTGATTCGAACTGATCGGTTCCCGAAGTGAACGGTCAAAGCCGATTCCCGGCCCTCGCTACCGCCATCTTGCAGACCGCTGTCGCCGGTGTCGACGAGACAGCCCGACCATGAATCTGCGCCATTGCCCATCTTTTTAGAGAGTGACGGGTACGTATGGTGTTCCGGATTGTGAAGTGACTCAGCATAGCTGCCAAGAGACATGCACATGGGTCGTATCCAAGTGGACTTCGCGCATCTCAGGCCTCGGCCGCTGGCTGCTAAAGCCAACCGATCGATCCTTAGTTTGCAGAGAGGGAGGGACCATGAAGGCTTCGAACAAAATCAAAACTACGCTGCTTGGCGCTAGGGTTTCTTCTTCCTTTCTTTTCTTCGACAATGGAAGACAGTAACGTGTTTTGAAAGGAAATTACTCCCAATTGATGTTGTACCTGTCGAAATAGCAGTGACAGTGAACTGCCTTGCTGTTGTCGTTGGTGGGTGACTTTGTGCGGTTTACATGGCAATTTTGAGCAGGCCTGCATTGCAGGGTCCAAAATATATGGCACTCGATCTTCGTTTTCTCTTTTTGTGCTTTGAAATAACGTCTTGTGAATTTCAGTTTGTTGTGCACTACTTTGATCAGAAGTGTGTGCTCCTCCTCGTTTATCAGTTTTGAGCACATTTCACATGAGAGCGCTTGATGACGTGCTTGTGTTACCCTTTACAACTCCTACACGTCCTGAATGACGGTCCGCAAAGCAGCGGTATCTTTGACTTTCCCCAATTTAGATCTGGGATTATCACACGAAGTTCCAATCTGACCGCCTTGGACACGTTTCAGAGTCTTGTCGGCGACGATAGGGAGCCATAACCAACACGACAAAAAAGAAAGGAGAACCACAGGAGGATCGAAAACAAAAGTCGAAAGGCAAACCGTACTCGGAAGAGCGGTCGGAGGAGCGCTCTTGGTGGGCAACAACGCCGTGAGCCTAGCGAATAGAGACAATGCATGGGCTGTGACACCTGCCTTGGCGCGCCTTAGAGATGAATGCCGAACACACAACAATGGCTATTTCCACTGACGCTTCAGGCGATTTCCCTCAAATTTTCTCCTGCGGTCAACCAGTTGAAGGGCTTTTTTTACCACCAAAGCTTATTGCTAGGCAACGGGAAATTTTTTCTACTTTTTCAATGTCTGTCTTGCACACTGAATCAGTCGGTCGGCGCCAAAGGTTCCCTTCCTCTTGTCACGCGTAGAAACTTTCTGCAAAGATATTGCGGCACCTGAGTGGGTAGTTATCTTAATCATGAGAACATTTGCGGCCGGGAAGCGGGGAGCAACGTGAGTTTTCCCTTTACGTCGAGAGGGGTTTTGAAAGGAAGTTATCTACTTCCTTCCTCGAGATTCAAAGCCCGAATCTGTTGCTGTGCCGACTTCACGCATGCGCATGTCACTTGGCAGCTATGCTAACGGCAAGTCTCGTCTGGTATATACGTAGGCGATTTAGCGCGGCAGGTTTGAATCCCGGTCTGGGGACGGAGTATGAGCTTCATTACCATGTTATATCATGTGTTCATTACACTTTCGTCTATCAATTTATTTCCTCCGTGTGTTTACACTGCTTCTTCTTTCCAATCTGACCATGCCAGCTCGACTTTGACCGTTTCCTTCGGGGCCCGGTGAGTTTGAACCACGCAGTACGTGCTAACCGTCCGGTGCACCCTCGCTACCACCATCTTCCAAACAGCGGACTCCGGTGTGGAAGAGATAGCCCGACCTTGAAACTGCGCCTTTGCCCATCCTTTTTGAGGATGACGTGACGGTGTAGCTGTTATCGATAGTAAGGCGACTTTTGTCTACTACTACTACTACTACTACTACTACTACTACTACTACTACTACTACTACTACTACTACTACTACTACTACTAC
>JAOWAR010149889.1:0-11432 GCA_028571005.1 Clathrina lutea
CCGCTCTCTCTCTCTCGCTCTCTCCCGCTCTCTCTTTCTCTCTCTCTCTCTCTCTCTCTCTCTCTCTCTCTTTCTTTTCTCTCTTGCTCTGAAGCTTTGTCTCTGTCCTTCTTGTTTGGTATCAGAAGATTTCAAGGACTTTCGAGACACCACTCAGACGAAAATCAAAGTGGAAATCCAAACCCAAATTACGCACCACGCATACTGGACGCGTATATGCTTCTGTATACGTGTTACTACTTACTAAACCTTTCATGCTGCTCAGCCGCACACTTCGAAGTTTGCACGAGTGCCACAGTTAGAAAATCTGGGCACGAGGTCAAGTGATGGAGCCCCGCTGCGCCGCACGACGTCACGACGTCGCCTTTACAGATCAATAGCCGCGCCGCACGACGTCGCCTTTATATTGATGGCCGCGCCATCGCGGAGACGGACAGCAGTGCAGGGACACCGGTGCGGCAAAGCCGGATTGTGCTCACGACAGTCATCGCTACTGAAAAATACCTTACCATTTCCCCGCCGTGTTGACGAGTCAGACTGTGTTCCAGCGTAGTGTTACGGGCTTCTGTCTCCTTTCACGCTCAGTGAATCACTCCGCAACTGACTCGTGTCCGAAGCTGTACGTAGCGATGGGCGACTGTGCGTTGCTTGACGAGGGAGCCAACACATGGAACATCATTCTGGCGAGCTTAGCGGTGAGAAACTGCAAAAGAAATGGCCTTCCTGTCAGATCACTGTCGAAAAGTTTTCAAGACTCGATCAGGAGTTGAGATGTATTCGTTTTTGCAACCTTAGCCGGACCGAAGCTTGACTCGGGCCTGAGCTTAATGTATCGTAGATTTCATAAGATTAAAAATGAGCGGAAATGGCGAACTACAAGCTACTTACAAAATATACCGTACTTTGAAAGAAAAAATTCTTGACCTTCGTCTTGAATTGTATTTGTAGAAATCTCTCTCCTTTCAGGATCACAGCTCAGTAAATTGCGAACGACGTTTCGGCAGAGCTGTGCTAGCCTTCATCAGGTTCTGAAAAACCACAGGTCGGTGGACTTACCGAAATTAGCTCAGCCGAAACGTAGTTTGCAATTTACCGAGCTATGACCCGAAAGGAGAGAGTATTCTACAGATACAAAAAATATCGTGTTGCAGTTGAGCGAGATCTCAGCTATGACAACATGTGCTGCTGAAAGTGCAGCTGGACGTCTCTAACTCAGCTCACCACTGGCTGTGCCTTTTGCAAAGAAAACCAAAGGAGAAAAAAAAACACAGACTGTGCGCATACATCGTGCACCTGGCGGTGAGAAGATCAGCCGATCCTATCAGACTTCTAACTCGTAGTTCCGACTGTTCAGTTGGGCTTGCTCTTTGTTGCTTGCCTTACTTGTTCCTCGGTCATTTCGTGACGTGTAAGTCGGTGTTTGTGTTGGTTAGCTTCCCTCTCATACACAGCTGCGACGATATTGATTGTCCTTAGGCTGTTTCCTTGGTGATCATGGCATGTCTTCAGCGTCGCAAGAACATCCTTCCAAACATCTTAGGGGGTCGACCAGCTCTTCCTCAGTGAGTAAAAACAGAAGTTGTTCTAGCTGCTTTACCGTTGTCCACTTCTGGGAGATTCTCAAAACACTCAATGCCGGGTCACACGTCGAAAGGTCTTGTACAGCATTTGGGATTTATCCCTGTCTACACTCATGCAGCCTAACAATCTGTGATCTCTGAAAGTTCGGGGACAGAACCACTCCTCAGCATAGAGATGTGCATAAAGACACTCAATGCACTCCTGCAGCAGTGGACATCTTCCATATCACACACTTGAAGAGATCAGTGCCTTAGCTTGGCCACATCCCAATTGAGTGGCAGACTGATGTTCCATTTGTGAAGACTAGGGTGATATCATACATAATCTCATACAAAGTACCCCCTTAAGCTATAATGAATTCGTTGTGACTTTAAGTGGGACTTTGCACAAGACTAATCATCGCATTACCATAGTAACTTGTTTTCTGCCTCATTGTCTTCTCATTGGGATTTTAATTTCAATGATATACCATATAAAATAAAAGGGTACAGACAGAAGATCAGGAAATCAATTTTCCTACCTTATATAATTTGCAAGAAAAAATCTTTTTTTGAAAGACTGGAACTTATGGCTGGTAATGCCAAAGACAGTCTTGGTCACCCCAGACGATTAAGGGTTTATGAAACTTTTGGAAAATGTTAAAGGTTTATGAGCTTGTTGGTACTCCAATCCTTCCATTCAGGTGTGTCGATTTTCTGGAGACTCGCTGGAATCGACATCTGATCACTCTCGCTTTCATCGCCCCGGCCAGTGACCTTCTGCTTCTTGTGTTGACAGAATTTGAGGGTGAGCTCCGATTCAGTAAATTATAATTAGCTCATTACCAGCCAAATCAAGTCACATCTCCCAGGAAAATGAGATCGGACCGTATCCCGAATGAAAGCACAATCTTGCCTCTCTTCTATCATGATTAAAATCGGTGATGTTAGCTTTGACCAAATTATGCTAAAGAAGGATAATAACAAATTAGCTTGAAGTAAACTTAAGTTACTGGCTGGAAAAGAAGCAGGATAATTGTGCTACGATGTTGAAGCTGAAGAAGTGTAATGGACACAAGATATTGCTACGTGATGTAGATTTCTTCGGTGAGCACTGACGATGGCTGAAGCTAGTGCTTTTTCATTATGAATCCAAGATAACATCTCCGTCTTTCACACAATCTAAGGCCAGATCATTTTGCTCTTGTGCTTGTCAGCTAAAAACATGTAAAGCTAGAACAACGTGAGCTTCAAACCTGCTCTCTTCTTCTTCTTCTTCCTCGTCATCCTCCTCCTCCTCCTCCTCCTCCTCATCATCATCATCATCTTCGTCCCTATCCTCCTCCTCCTCTTCCTCCTCTTTGTCTTCCTCGTCGTCGCCGTCCTCCTCCTCTTCCTCCTCCTCCTCCTCCTCCTCCTCCTCCTCCTCCTCGTCCTCGTCCTCTTCCTCCTCCTCATCCTCCTTGTCCTCGTCATCGTCACCCACCTCCTCCTCCTCCTCCTCCTTCTCCTTGTCCTCGTTGTTGTCGTCGTCCTCATCCTCCTCATCCTTCTCCTCCTCCATCTCCTCCTCCATCTCCTCCTCCTCCATCTCCTCCTCCTCCTCCTCGTTCTCCTCGTCATCCCTCCCTCCTCCTTCTTCTCCCCCTCCTCCTCCTCAATCTCCTTATTCTCCTCCTCCTCCTTGTCCTCCTCGTTCTCCTCCTCCTCTTTTTTTCGATGCAGACAACATTATCTATCATTTAGCATTCGTGTTCATTCCCCTAGTACTGTGTGCAAGTAGCCGGGATCGTGTCCTTGCACCATTCATCGGCTGTATCTATGCTATCGTCATGTAAGTCTTACTTTTTTCAGCCAGTGAGCCACTCGATCCTTCCTTAATCTATGGGAAGCAGACCAATGTGGTTCTCAGTCAGCCAACACCGATGGAGACCACTTTTGTAGAGACAGCCATGGGAGAGATGAATCAGCGATGACCAGATTCCACTTTCGTTTGTCATATCTGGTTGTTGACAAGACTGGATGAAAGATTTTGTTATCTTTACCTTACCTGGTTTCTTTCTCTGTCTCAAAGCTACTGTTCATGCCTCTTTGCTCAGAAGCAGGCATGCGTTATGGGCGAAACAAGCTTGAAGAGTAGTTTTTCTTATTCAAAAGTCTTGAGAGATTGTTGCAGCCAAGAGTTTGGCCAGCATTACCTTTGGCCTTGTCAGGGATAGTGAAGGAGAGAGAAGTAAGAAGAGAAAACACGTTCAATGTGTTTCCTTTTAACTTTCCATTTTCTTTTTCTTTTTTCTAACTGAAAGAAAGGATGCCACATGTGCACGAAGTGCCAACACTGAAACACCTCGCTTTTAAGGCGTGTTGCCACATTGTTTCTTCGTTTGAGCATGTTGAAGAGGGAGGATAGCGAACACCCCGCAAGTGGGTTACCAAATATGGCAGTGTAAATAAAAGATAGAAATGCCATGATGTCATATTCTCCTCCAGATCGCGACCGATTATCCAAAACAGGATTTTCTTACTTTCCACGTTTGCTGTTCTCTGTCTGCAGATTAGTGCGAATGGTGTACACCCAAGTTGAGTGTCTATCAGACATAGGCGAACTCATTTTCAAAGGACAGGTGGTAGGTATTAAAGGGAAACCGCGACGCTTTTTTGACTCCATTATTTTTGACTCCATTATTTTTTGACTCCATTATTTTTGACTCCATTATTTTTTGACTCCATTATTTTTTGCCAACATAAACCCTCATTGCTCTTGGGACCTCGTTATTCTCGTAGGGCACCCGTTGACATGAACTTTCACGCTGTACCCGAACGTGTGATTGAAACTGGAAAGATCGACACTGAAAGAATCGAAACTGTAACAGCCGTGATGTGTTGACTCCCTCAGGCTCCCGCAATTCCACAAGCTATGTCTTCATCACCTCACTCCTCTACTTCCTCTTCTTCTCCTCCTCCTCCTCCTCCTCCTCCTCCTCGATCGTCGTTGTCGTCTTCATGGTTGTGGAAAGTGAAGGGACATTTTCGTTCCCGCTTCAGATTTCGCTCTCCCCAGCGGTCTCAGTGCTCCTGTTCCACAGGCAGTGAAGAAAATTACATGGAGTTTTTAAATTTTTTTTTTCCAAAGTTCTCATGCTCACCAACTGGGGGTTTTCCATTTTTTTATTGCACGAAGTGGCCATGCACTAACACTTCTCGCGTGTTGACATGGCTTCATGGACTGATCTCTAGATCTCGCGATCGACTCACGCCATTATTGAACGTGCATAACCATGACAACCAGGGCCAATCCGCAACTTTCAGCTGCAGTGATTTTGTGTATTTCACAAATTTGCGGATCTTGTCTCAGTGTCCATTTTAGCAAGGACAGTTCTTTGCCAGACCTCGTATTACTTTCTCATCAGCAATTCTGTTGAACAGTTTCCACAAGCACGGATTGCTTCTCATTCTTTTCATGGGCAATGACCAGGCAGAAATGCCATCTTTTCCCCGCAGACACCAAATTTATTGCTACCTGAAAGATGGGGAGGAAAGAGTTTTCGGAAATTGCTCGTATCACACTTGAATATTCCAATCATCTCTGGTGTCTGTCTTGCTTAGACTCTAGCATACACTTAATATCTCAGTCGTGGTAGGAACGAATTCGAATTTTATTTAGCTGGCTGCCAAAGCAAGAGTTCATGTCTTCTTGATCCGAATACTTGTTCTATTAGCCTCACTTTCCCATTCATGAATTTACATGCTTGCATGATTTTGTTGGCCTATAAATTTCTATTACATTGCAATCATGCAAAGAAGAAAAGAGGAAAGGATGACACCAGAAACAATGTTTCGCTCACCACAGCTGGGCACCATGAGGTTCTTATAGAGGAAAGGGAAGGCTATGTAGGCGGAAGGTTTGCATTTTCGTGTGTGCACGTGGTGCATTGGTTTGAGGTTCGTGCAAGCGTGTTGCGAGTAGTGTCTGCAGGGTATGGTGTCAAGTGTATGGTAAGGCTGTGTATAAGGATGTTCTAGATTATCAGTTGAGCAGGAATTCGATGGCATCGTCTGCGTTCAGCACTTTCAGTGGAGGTCAGTTTCTTGAACTAGCCAATCCATTTGCCTTCCACCCTCCCCTGCAGCGTTAAGTCAAGAGCCGTTGAGTCCAGTACGCAAACGTTGAGCTCGTGTCCTGCATGCACAACGAAGAGCTGAGCCACTGACCTGCGGATGTCTGATTCAGTAGTGCTATACGATCTTTGTGTGTAGCGTGCAGCCCGCTCCACCAATGCAGATGGCGTTGCAGGATGACCAGCCGATCATTCGTCACTGTTCATCAGACCCATGTAGATGTGTTGAACCAGATGTTTGGTGTTGGCTTCCCATGATGTTTCTGGTCTACAAAAAAAACACGTCGCATGTTTTGATTTGGCACAGGCAGGTGCCTGCTTCCCAGGGTCGGGGTACAATTTCTGGGGGATGGTTTGGTCTGGACCAAAAAGTAGTTGGAGGTTTTCAGTCGTCGGGTTAATATCAAAGGGAGACCGGAGATCCCGCCGCTGCCAAGTCTCTTGTTTGACCCTGCAACTTCCTGGTCCCAATGAAACCAACCCAGAGGCCCGAAAACAGGCACCTCCCCACGCCCCATCCAGACTGAGACGCCAAATGTACGTAATGTGCTTTGCGGACCTTTAAAGAGCATGGGGAGCGAATGCCAAGCACATTGTTACACACACCTGCATATTGTTACACACACCTGCAGATGCCTCTCGGCATAACGTGGCCAGCTACCTGATCAGCCACTCACCTTTCAACACCACCTACGTATACATTGGCAAAACGTGCTGCACGCAACATACAAAGATCACATAGCGCTAATCAGACATCCGCAGTGGTACTGACCTATCAGTGGCTGAGTGCTTCGTGATGCCCAGGCCGAGCACACTTGCACAAACTTCAAACCCGGACACATTGGCACAAGCCTCAAACCCGGACACGCTTGCACAAACTCAAACCTGGACTAACGCTTGCACAAATTCAAACCCGGACACGCTTGCACAAACCTCAAGCCCGGACACACTTGCACATGCAAGCCTCAAACCCGGACATGCTTGCACAAATTCAAACCCGGACAGGCTTGCACAAACCTCAAACCCGGACATGCTTGCACAAACCTCAAGCCCGGACACGCTTGCACAAACCTCAAACCCGGACACATTTGCAAACCTCAAACATGGACACGATTGCACAATTGCAAACCTCAAACCAATGCACCATACACATGAAAACTCAAACCTTCTACCTACACACATAGCCCTCCCTTTTCTCTAAGAACTTCATGACGTCCAGCTGCAATGGGCAAAACATCACCGGTTTCTTATTTCGATCTTTACCCTTTTCTTCTTCGCACAATTGCGAGGAAGTCCTGTCGAGAGTATCCGTAATTACATTTCAAGCATTTCCACTATGAACCTTTTTTATATAGATTGCCAAGAAGCAACACGCCTTTGAAGTTAAGTTTTGCCATAGCAGCTTTCTGACCGGCTTATCAGTAGCAACACGGTAGATTGAAAGACTAACAACAGAAGCAAGAAGAGAATATATGTGTAAGGCGTGTGAAACAGAGTGTGATAAAGTGTATGAAATCTGGTGTGAGCTGTGTACAGGTGCAGGTTGAAAAGTATGTGTGAAAAGGTGTGAGTGAAAACAGGTTGGAAAACTAAGTGTGAGCAAGAAAGAGTGAGAGGGTGTGTGTGAGAAAGAGAGAGAGAGAAAGAGGACTGAACCTGTGTGTGTGTCAGGTTATGCAAGTGGAAACAAGTGGAGTTGTTTAACAAACTCCATCTGTTTGCATAGCTCAGGTTTCAGCTTGTGTATGAATAGTGGTTCTAGTGCGTGCTAGTCATTTAATCTACCGTGTTGCTACTGATGAGCCGGTGAAGAAAGCTGCTATGGCAAAACTTAACTTCAAAGGCGTGTTGTTTCTTAGTTTGATCAAATTTTTGTCATTACCGAATGTATAGATTGCCTTCAAAACAATTTGGAAATGCTTGACCTGTGACTTCGGGTAGTTTTTCAATCATCGTTTGTTTTGTTCCTGTAGGAAGGGGAGCTTCATGGCAAAATAGCCGAATGTTGTCCTCAAGGCTTTGTTCTGGCTTCCCATATTTTTTTCTTTTCAGGAGCCAAGTGAGTCCACATCACGGAACTTAGCTGCAGTAGTACAGTGGCCTCAGTTCATGGCTGTGTCCATCTACATCCTCCTGTCTGGACGAGCAACTTATCTTGGCGTGAGAGAGCAATGGCCACACTGTCTTCGTCAGCAGAATGCGGTATGACACTGCAGAGTGGTGGTCATCTCAAATGAAAGCTTTGAGCTGTGTTGTGATGTCCTTCTTCTCCTATTTTCACTGATGTTTTCAAGTGTCAGAGAGGAGGTACAGGAGATGTGATGTAAGACGTACATCAACTAATCTTGTTCTGTGCATACCACCCGTTATTATAAATGCCATGCCACCTCAAGATACATCCAATGCTGCACTACACGTACAAATGCCATTTTCCTTCTTCTCCTATGTGTGTGTGTGTGTCTCTGTATTATGAGAATATGGGACTTTGAAACAAAAGTCTGAAGTCTGAGGCTGAAGTTGATCGATGTTAGTGGTTGTGAGGTTATTAGTATTCCTACAAGACGTGACAATTGACAAAAATTAACTTTGTGTGCGTACATGTGTGTGGGTGTGTGTGTGCATTTTTGGTGTGGGTGTGTGCGTGGGTGTTGGATGGGTGTGTGCGTGGGTGATGGGTGTGTGCGTGGGTGTTGGATGGGTGTGTGCGTGGGTGTTGGATGTGTGTTTGTGTGTGCGCGTGCTTTACATGTGTGCAACATTATTTTCACAGCCCCTTCAACTTTCACACAACCCAGCAGTGTTGCACGTGCGCAACCTACTTCGTGGAAAAAGGTGAGTTTTGTCGTGGCGTAAGGCGAGTTATGTTGTGGAGAAAGGTAAGTTGTGTCATGTTTCCAAACAATCAACAGAAAAGAAGGAGTGTACAGATGATGTCATGGCAAACGTGAGCGGTTGTCATAGCAATTCACTGTGTTCTCTCAGCTCACCTCTCCAAAGTTATGATCGTGGGTTTGAGAGTGTCATTGTAAAGAAGAGCTATAATGATGAGTCATTGTTTCCTTAAACTTCTTGTCTTGAAATCCATCTTTGGGCATTTCCGCCTTTGGGCATTTCTTTCTGACCATGTATCTGAATGGAGTAAAGATCAAACAAAATTTACTTTCCCCTTCTTCTTCCTTTCTTTCTTCTTGTTTCATTCGTTTGGCAGGAAGGCTGAAGAGGAGAAACCGTCAAAGTTTGTCAAAACCCTGAAGGATGTGTTTGGAATCAGCCTCTACAAAGTAGAAAGTGGTGAGGCCGCATGGGAGGAAAATATGATGCTCCCGGTGACTGCATGTTACGGGGTCTCTGATCATGCAGCTATCGAAGCGCAATTGCTCCAAACAAAACGATTCTCAGTGTCCCTGCCACCGAGACTCATGACCACTTGATGGCACACATAAAATGGGTTGACTTTGCCTCTCTATATGCAGAGAAATGGCATACATGTGACAGATAAGGGAAATGACTACAAACAAATTCATTTATTTCCAGTGCCATTGTCGCTGATCAGATTGAATGGTGGGTTAGGCTTTCATGGTATGTTCTCATTTCGTGGGTAGACAGAGATCTGGTCCAGGAGAGGAGCGGAGGTGCAAAACCAGGCTCTGCTTAAAAAAAATAGAATGCATTACTGAGTAGTATGAACTTAAATGTGTTTCGATTAGAAAAAAGCCCCCACCAGCAGATTGATACTGAGATGACAAGAGGATATTTTACCAATTCCGTCTTTTCAAGAGTTTCACTTCCATCCTTTCTCCATCAGACTTTGAGTACTCAACTCGATTCCTCGTCACTCACGCTATAGCTGCTGTTATTCTGTACATGGTGAGCAAACGTCGTCACGTCAAGACATCTTGACTTTCCCTTCTTGACAATTGTCTTCTTTCCTTTAAAAGAATCTCTCCTGGTTTTGATTATGAGCTTCAAGTTGTATTTTGTAGTTTGCAGTTTCATGTGAGCAGCACTGCCTGCTTTGAGCGCTTTTCATTCTTCTTCAGCTCATGTTGAATCAGTTTCAGTTTTTTTCTCAGAAGACCCGCACGGTGGGAACTAGCATCTGTCCCATATTTTCAGCTTTGCTGGAAGTTAAGTTCAAAATCATTTTGGCACAATTGTTTCGAGTTGGTGATTTCAGCCAAAGCAAGAAATCAGCTGACAACTCTCTTCTTTCAAATGCTTGGAACTGATGCTGTTCCCTGTCTGTTTTGCAGGCAACCGTTCTTGCTGTTGCTCAGGTCTTGAAGCTGGCACAAACAGCACATGATTTGGTCAGGACGACTGAGCCGTGTGGAGAGCATCAGACAGAAATCCATTCAGTCACGACCGTGACCAGATCTCACACTCTGTCTCAACTCACTCGACTGAACGTGCCGACTCACAGCTCACTCAGGACTGTAACTCACAGGACACTGACGTCGAGCACATGCACGAACTATACTGACTCCCAGTCATGCAACTGCCTCGGAAGCTTGCTCCAATCCAATGATTCCGATCAGTCACTTACGTCATCACTTCACGATACCATTACTGCCGTGCAGTGTAGGTGGCCAAGAAAATTCTAAAGAAAAAAAAAGTAATTTTGCAACATGTGTATTGAGTCGAGGATCCGCGGAAGATTCCCTCCATTGACTATGTTAAGCACTTAATTTTTACAGCTGGACATGAGCGCCTCTGTGTGTGTGAAGCTGGCGTGGCAGGCTCATCTGGCAAAGGTTCTCGCAACAACCATTGTGCTATCGATGTGTACTTGCTTGTGGAATCGTTGCATTGTTCCAGGCTAGAACATTTCCCATGGTTGTGAAACAGAAGAATTATAGATCTGAATGTGCAGACTAGGAAGTTTGAGACTCCACAAAGTGAAACAAATCTATCTAAAGAAGACTGGGTCTGCTTTGTCGATAGTTCGCATGATGATCAGATAAGTTTCCCATCCCTGCATGATCGGAGTGACAGAGGTTTCATTTCATGACAAAAATATACTTTCACTGATGTAAATCTCAACAGGCTGACTCCCAGGCCATGAGGTCTCAACATCATGGCCTGGGAATGGTGTAAGCAAGTACCTTTGGAATTCAGTTCCTTCGGCCTCAAGTCCTGAAGCTGAAAAGCCGAAGGCAAGTAGAAGAGGTATATAGCCAGACAAAAAAAATGTTGCATCGCTCCACCGGCTGTCTTCGTCTAAATGTTGCATCTTTTAGTACTTGTGGCTTTTCAACCACCAGCACCAGCTTTTGTCTTTCCTATTAATTTTAATGCAAAAAGCCTGTAGGAAACGGCTGTCATCTACTGCACTTGCAGATTACAGCTTGGTGGCAATCATCGGTTCAACACTCACTGTTTACTGTTTCATCCTCCACATGTTGGCCTGCTACAGGTGGGTGATCTGATTCTTCGAAATATTTTCAAGGATTTCCCGATTGCATGCCGAGCTGTTCATGCATGCAGTGTGTTGAGGGTGTTACAAATTAATACTACAACTGCAAGAAGGTTTGTGGTCTCCCATGACCCAGAGAACCTTCAAGTTACGTCAACATATTGATTAACATTTGAGGGCAGTGAATACGGAATGCCATCGCAGCCCTCTGTCACCCCCCTCTTTCATACCACCTCTTTCACACCCCCCTTTCACACCCCCTCTTTCACACCCCCTCTTTCACACCCCCTCTTTCACACCCCCTCTTTCACACCCCCTCATTCACACCCCCTCTTTCAC